>QBDW01010416.1:0-38166 GCA_003261595.1 Maconellicoccus hirsutus | reverse complement strand
TAACTCAAATTGACTTGAACCGTTTGGAATGGACTCCAAACGACTGAACCGACTCGAACCGACTCGAACCGACTCGAACTGACTCGAATCGACTCGAATCGGACTCGAACCGACTCGAATCGGACTCGAACCGACTCGAATCGGACTCGAACCGACTCGAACGAACTCGAACTGACTCAAACTGACTCGAACCGACCTTTTTCAATCCCACGTATCTCGGAATGTAATCCAGTTAGGTACATCAGATCCTAATTTTACGCATTTGGTAGAGATTTAAGTGGTTTTTACTTTTGAACTGGACTGTTTTTTTGGTAAAACCAGTTTTCGCGAAGATTTAAGCAGTTTTTTGGGGGTTGAGATCCACGAAAAAGGGGACTTGTGCACATGACGTTTTTTCTGAAGTGAAGTATGTTGTAAAGGGTATCGAGTACTAACTACATACCAAATTTCAGCTTATTATCTTATACTAGATTGACCGGACTATTAGGTATTCAATTTTCCAATGGAAAACGAAAGGAACGCTTTTTTTGATTTTCACATGTAGCAGAATAATTTTTTTAATTTTCAACGGGATAATCTACATGATGGAGAAGCAGGTGTACTTCTGCAAACAAGTTGATATTTATTGCATATCATTATGTATGACAGGATAAAATATACCAATGCAATATACTTTTACCATAAAAAACCATCATATATAATACACACCACTACATAGCATATACCTACTCGTTGCATGTATGTAACGTAACAACCATTATGTAAATGTATAGGTATTATATACCTACAAAGGTGAGTAGGTCATAATACATAGTCGTACACCCATTACAATTTGTTCAAATTTACACAAATAGAATAATAACGCAAAAGCCATAATTATTGTGCACGTAATATACAGCAGTGTTTCATTTATCATCTCGTTTATTAACACAGCTGAAATACCAGATTTAAAAAAAATTCAGTAACAGCAATGAGATCTTATATGTTACCAGTGAAAACACTTCAGCTATTTCATTAGATGCAATCGAAACCTCGTACCATCAAAATGTTTTTATTACAATTCGTTCTATCTTTTTTTCTGACTTATGGATACGCTTATTACGTTCCATCTAACAACATCGACCAAAGCGCCAGTCAAACGTCGATGAATTTAAATAATGCCCCATTTGGAAATCTCGGCGTACAATCACAAAGTGCTAATTTCGGCAACGGAGGTTTCAGCACTAGCGGCTTGAACTTCCAAAATGACCAAAATGGAATGCAATTAAATACCGGGGCTGCTAGCGGTGGTGCAGATGGTAACAGTGGAAGTTTCAGCAATACAGGAATGCAGATGGACAACGGCGGTAATGGATTATCGGTTCATTCTGGAGCAGGCAGCACCGGACCAGGATCTTTCAGCGGGAGCTCTCTGAATTATCAAAATAATGCGGACGGTGTATCTTTAGGATCTAACGCAGTGAGTGGTAATTCAAACAACGGTGGAACTTTCAGTGGCACAGGAATGCAGATGAATAACGGAGGTAACGGATTATCGGTTCAATCTGGGGCAGGAAGTACTGGACCAGATTCGTTTAGTGGGAGCTCTCTGAAATACCAGAATAATCCAGATGGCGTATCTCTAGGATCTAACGCAGTGAGTGGTAATTCCAATAACGGTGGAACTTTTAGTAGCACAGGAATGCAGATGAACAACGGAGGTAACGGTTTATCGGTTCAATCTGGGGCAGGTAGCACTGGTCCAGGATCTTTCAGCGGGAGCTCTCTGAATTATCAAAATAACCCAAATGGAGTATCTTTAGAATCCAACGCAGCAAGCGGCAATGCAAACAACAACGCAGGAAGTTTTAGTCAAACGGGTATGCACATGGATAACGGATCAGGTAACCTGTCCGTTCAATCTGCAGCTGCTAGTGGAGGATCTGGAAACACTCTAAGTGGCAGTGGTATAAATTACCAAAATAATCAAAACGGCCAATCTTTAGAAACTGCAGCCATGAGTGGCAGCGGTAACAGTGGCAGTTTTAGTACAACTGGCATGAAAATGAATAATGGCGCCGACGGTAACAATTTATCTGTTCAATCTAGCGCAGGAAGTGTTAATAATAATGATTTAAATAAACCCATGATATCCGATCAACCACCTCCTCCATCAAAACCTATGATTACTGATCAACCACCTCCTCCTCCTAAGCCTATAGTAGATAATGATCAAAATCAACCACCTGTCTTGACTGCCCAAGAACCTCAGCAGTTGCCTCCTGCGGTAGAAAAACCTGTCGAAGTTGAGGCAAATTCTAACTCTGCGGCTAGTGTTGACACCACTCCAAATCCAAACCCAGGTGCTCTTGTACCTCCTCAAGTTCACGAACCTCCACGTGACGTTCCTACAACTCCAGACAGCAACGGACCACCCTCCGGTAAACCGGGAAGTGCAGTAAGTGCACATTCCGATGCCGACGCCCAAGTAAACGCGAATAATGGCAGTTGCGATAGTAATACTAAAGATAAAGTTGATACCAGTGCAAATTCCGGTTCTGCTGTAAAAACAGATGATTCCAATACTAAAGTTGAAGCAGATTCGCATAGTAATGCAAATGCACAAACAAGTGATAACCCAAACGTGAAAGCTGATTCAGAAGCAGGTAGCAGGGTCACAGCGAAGACAGATGACAATCCCAATACTGATGTAAAAGCAAATGCAGATTCCCAGTCTAATGCTAATGTTCAAGACAATGGTAATGGAGGCAGTAATGTCAAAACGAAGGCTGATAGCGATAGTAATGCATGTGTTGATGCCAATTCCAATTCAAAAGCAGATGCGGATGCAAATGCTAATGCAAAAGCAGATGCAAATGCCAACGCAAAAGCAGATGCAAAAGCAGATGCGAACGCCAATGCAAAAGCAGATGCAAACGCCAATGCAAAAGCAGATGCTAACGCAAAGGCTGATGCCAATGCAAACGCCGACGCTAATGCGAATGGTAACGGAAAAGGAGGTGGATGTTCAGGAGGTAAAGGACAATGTCCAGCGATAGCTGGCACATACTGTCGTTATAATGTAGGCGCTGTTCAAAAATCGGACCAGTTCCTCTTACCACCAGATAAAGTTGATTTGCAAATTTGTGATTACATAGCAGTCGAGTATGCATTCTTAGACAAAGATAAATTAGTGATTAAACCTACAAACGGAGATTGTGACTATGGTAAGTAATTCACACCGACAGGATTATTTAGATGTACACGCACTAAATTACATTACTAATATAACGTAATGTTATAATTCCATTATACAGATTTTTATAAAAAAGTGGGTAAATTACAAAAAACCACATTTTTAACGCTTGGCAGCTACGTGGATTCGGGTGAATCAGAAAAATATTTGAAATTGTTCAAAGACGACGGAGCTACCCAGAATTTCATTCAGCAGACAATGAAAAGTTTGAAAGAATGGGGCTTCGATGGATTGGAGTTATGTTACATTTGGCCTGGAGCAGTTCAAGTGAGTTGATATCAAATCTTCAGAAACTGGTTCCTATTCAAAATTGCTTATATTCGATACAGGCTGATCCCAGCAGAGGAACCGAAGATGAAAAAGGAATTTATTTAGAATTTGTGAAAAAAGTTTACAGCGCATTCAATCAAGCTGGGTTATACTTGGTTGTAGACATCCCTTGGCAAAAAGATATAATTGACAAAGGTTCATACTCGACTTAAAAAAGTTGCATCGTTATTCCGTTGATTACTCTTGTAAAAACATTATTCCTCCTTAATCTAGGTTTCGATCTGAAAGTCTTACAAAATAATGTCGACGCTTTGGTCATGTTGACTTATGACTTTGCTGGATTCTGGATGGGAAAAGCCGGTCTAATCGAGAATTTAAAACCAACTGGTTGTGAATCAGATAACAGATCCATAGTAAGACTTCCTCACCCTCATGATAAACTGCACAAAGACCATATAATCATACTTTGATCTTTTTGTAGGACACTAGCGTACAATATGTTCTTCAACAAGGAGTACAACCCTGCAAACTCTTGATTACTATAGGAACTGTGGCTCGTACATTCACATTAGACGATGAAAATCAAAAATGTATTGGAGGCCATGTTTCCAAAGGAGGCCCTGGTGGTCCGGAGTTGAACGCGGAAGGAGCTCTTAATTACATCGAGGTAACTACTTTTTTTTAATGTGATATTTTGAAGAAACTTGACTAACAATTGATTATAGGCTTGCGCCATTATGAATAATTCCAACTGGGCAAAACCAAATGTAGTCAGTTCTTATGTAGATGTTGAGGAGGCAACCCAAATAGTAAGTACCATCTATTTGCAGGTCCTCTCATTCACATCCTAAATGAAAAGTCCCAACAGAATATTTTACAATTGGTAGTCCCACCCCCCTTCAATACTTCAAGTTACCACTCAATCATTTCTTCCTTTCAGACATCATACGCCAAAAATAATAAACTAGCTGGAATATGCATCATGGCGATAGACGGTGACGATGCTAATCAACTCTGCAACTGTGGAGCTTCCTTCCCCATCACTCGAACCGTGCACGAAATTTGGAACGGTGCTACGCAATGCTCACTAGGCAAAGACTGCTTAGACCCCAGTAAACTAAATAAATTACCTCCAAAGTGTTGTTAAGACTTAAACAATAAATAATAATAGCATTATAAAATTATTCGCGTGTTATAAACAATTTAAAATATTTCACTCGTTTTACCATCCTATCAACTAGAACTAGATATCTGCCTCGTTTCGCACTCGTACTAATTTTCAGTTCATAAATCAGCGACCAAATTTTCACCCAATTATTTCCATCTTGAGCTAACAGCGTTTGGAAACGGTTCGAAATCGGTGATTATTAAAATTAATGTTCCTGCCACGATGATTATTTCAGCAGCCAGCGGTTCACGCTTCGTAACGAAATAATAAAACGTGACTTCATTTTACGTAGCG
Organism: Maconellicoccus hirsutus; assembly: GCA_003261595.1. Lineage (NCBI taxonomy): Eukaryota > Metazoa > Arthropoda > Insecta > Hemiptera > Pseudococcidae > Maconellicoccus > Maconellicoccus hirsutus. The sequence continues at coordinate 33,199 of QBDW01010416.1, read as the reverse complement.
AAGATTTCAACTTCTAAATGTACCATTGTTGAATATAGGTCAGGTCGATAGATTACCTAGGTCTAATGAAGCCAGAAGCCATTACTATCATTTAAGAGCAGGTGTTAGATTTTTTTTTCAACAAAATCAGTAGATAGAAATGAGTTTAGTTGTTTCGCATTTTTTAAAACCTTAGCCGCCGAAATCATTATTTATCAGTCAAGACAAAAATCAATGAAGCTCGCGTTATCGATTCATTCTCAAGGTCAAAAAAAATTTCCTGTAGTAGGATCAAAATCACTTGACTAAAGACTGCACCAGGAGTAGGTATAAAGTAGAAATTAGACTCTTGATAACATCCAATTTGCACACGTGTCACGTTAGGTAGTAATTTCATAAAAATTTTAAAAGAATCACGACTCGTAAATCAAATCTTCGAATTCTATACAAATTTAAAATACAGAGCGTAGTTTTACCTCATTTGGAAACTGCGAATACACATTCAAACACTTCTTATTCTTCGAATACGCGAACAACGGTGTTCGTCGGAACTTCGACGACATAACGTAACTTTATAAATCAGTTCGCGACAAACATAAAACACTTCACAAATCACAACCGCCTTGTACTGCTCGTCAGATCAAAATTCTCATTAAGATTTGTTCCACAGAACCGAAATCTCGTCTGTATCCTCATTTCCGCCACTCAATACCGTTTAGAGTAACGGGAGCTACGACATGTTTAATCATCTGTATAACATGAAAATTGAAAATTAAACGAAGCACGTGCTACGCTAAATGTCTTTAAAGTTTAGTTTTTCAACGCCAGATACTCGATGAGAAGACTACGATAAGATAATCGCCACCAAAATTTTTTTGTATTTATGAAAAGCGAAACTGAGCTAATGATTCTTTATTAATGAAGTAAATTAATTAATATTATACATCGTACTTATTTGTCGTCTCTTTATCGATATAATTAATGACATGTAAATGATTATTTCCCAGCTCATCTCTCCACGGGGTAAAAGCTGAAGAAATAACTCTAGTGAATGGCATCACTCCTTCGCCACAAAGATGACCCTCAGGATCATCCATACTAATAGAATGAATACCAACTCCTCCCAAACATTTGGATCTAGCATATGTAACCTGCACGACAATTGATCACGAGTTACAGAAGGGATTAATAATAAAGATAGATTCAACTTCAAAGTTTACTTTTAAAACTAAAGTGGGCACGTCATCATAATCGGTCACAATCGCTGGACTATTCAACCAATTGGTTTTGGTAACAGAACACAGCTAAAACATAATAAGTGGAAATTGCAGCAAAAGAAAACTTTCGGTGGAATGAAAAGATGGACGTACTTCAGATATAGTAAGGAACCCATCAACATTTGAGGAGACCCCTTTTGGACCTCGCCCGGTCACTGCGGCGCCATAATTTTTATCTTTATAATTTTGTACGACAAATGATGTTCCGTACAGAGGCAAATTTATGATCACTTTATCACTAGGAACCTTCAAATCGCTCAATAAATAGTTCACCGTGAAATCCTAAAATTTTCCAAAATTAAATACGTACTTATTTGCATACGAACGTGGAATTATGTAATTAAGCAACTGTGCAACTCACAATGCAATAGGGATCGCTTGATGTTTGCGGAGTCAATGGACTACCATGTTGCAAAATACCTTGTTCAGGGACATTGTAATCCATGGTGATGACAGAGAACCAATCAACCAGTTTTATTAATTGAGGAATGTCATAGGCTGTAAAATATTTTCGAACCTAATGAGATATATTCCATAAGTGTATACTTCACATCAACGTACCAAAATCGATATAATCCGGTTCAATAGGTAAACAAACGCTGATAATGTGGTCATTTGGTAAATTCGATTTCAAATTTTTCACCAATAAAGGAAATCTTTCTTTTACGACGGGAGATGTTGCATAAAAGTTATCCTGTCACCAAAAAATGAAAATATATAATGAAAAAATTTACGGAACATGTCCTCCGAACAGGAAAATCATTTACATTCGACTGAGGCACCATGATGGGTAACTCAATGCCATCGAAATTCCATTTTTGAACATAATTAACCACTGATGAGATAAACTGATTCATATTATCATCATTATTCAAGATGGTAATGTACTGTTCGTAGTAAGCGACATATTGCAGTTGCAAAATAATTTTCAATTTATCACTTTTTAAACTCGCTATTTCCGCGAATATTCCTACAGAAAAAAGTGTATGTATAAATTACCAAGAAAAAAAAAAGAATCCTCGTTAATAAAATGAATAAAAATTACGTTCTTCATCTGGGGAATAAGCCCTGATTTGTAATCTATCTACATCCAAGACCGCGTAGCTGACCACAAGTACATCACAGTACTCAGTAACAATTTGACTCGGACGCACAACGTAATTGTTGTCATATTCAAAAACAGATGCAACTTCATAATGACATACAACTCCAGGACCTGAGTTGGAAATTGCATAGGATAGGTACACTTGCATACGCAACATTGATGAATTTCAGTGGAAAACATACCTTGATTATTGTCTGGACATAACCAAGGCGATGGTTGATGCCGCCAAGGTACGTTGACTTGGGATGATCCACCTGCACAAATTGCATAGATGTAAGTTTCAAAAGAACTCTATACGTGAATGGAAACTTTATTTGAGAATGCTGACGATGCCTTGACATCAGCCTCTCAGAGAAATAAATAGGTACAATAATATTTGTAGTTATCAGAAGTAAGAAGAGAAGTAATCACCTAAAGAATAACTTTGTGTTTGGTCCACGGTTTGAGTTTGTTGGTTGGATGCCATGAAGGATTGACTTTGAACAGTATTTTGAGTTTGCTGATTGGATGCCATGAAGGATTCATTTTGAACGGTACTTTGAGCTTGTTTGGATGCCATGAAGGATTCATTTTGAACGGTACTTTGAGCTTGTTTGGATGCCATGAAGGATTCATTTTGAACGGTACTTTCAGTCTGTTGCTGGGACATGGAAAGATCTTGATTTTGAACAACACCCTGAGATTGATTGGATAACAGAAGATTCTGATTTTGGTCAACTTGCTGGTCTTGTTGATTTACGACAGCGTAGCCTTGATTTTGATTGATAACTTGTTGCTGCTCGGTGTAGTAACTCTGTTGTACGACTGAAGTTTTCTTTGTCTGAGACGTAGAGGAATGAGTAGTAGTACTAGAAGTACCGTCATTATCTACGGTGTTGTACTGGGAGGATAGATTCTGCGAAGAAATATCATTCGTTTCGTGCTTGCTGGTCTGCAACACGCTACCATTATTGGCATCGATTACCTGATGATGCTCTTGATCAACATCATGATATTTCATAGAATCGGCGGTCAGTGTCCCGGAAGTATTATCGGAATTAAATCCAAGACCTACTGTTTGGGCCTCCAAAGATCTTTCATTTTTGGCATCATCTACTTGAACAGTAGAAATAGATCCACCGACGCCTTGATTTGAATCACCAACTTGAGTATTGGTTGCATGCACCAGGAGATCGTTATTAGCAGGAGTATCCGTACCATCAGCTACTTGTACTCCAACTTTGGAGGCACCGGAACCTCCATCAGTAGTAGATCCCATAGCGAGAGTATTAAGATCTATGCCACCTTCTTTGTCATCATCAATATGCACAGAATTGGTGGATAAACCAACTGCTCCATTTTGATCAGTCTTACTAACCCCTGCGGTTTGTACTTTTATCGCACTATCGTCCTGTGACATCTGCACAGGAGCACCAGCTACATCATTAGGATTGTTGACTTGTTGCACGGTAGTTTGAGAAGCTCCTAAGGTGTCTTGTCCGCTAGCATATCCTAACGAAGTGGTGTCAACTTTAGTTTCATCTCCATTTCCGTCTTTCTGCTGCAAAGAAGTATTGGTCAAGGCAGCTCCGGTAGTACCGGTACCAACTGCAGTATTGCTTACGTCAACCGTCTGATCGCCAGTTTTATCATGGAGTTCTGTATCAGCTAATCCAACTCCTTGGTTGTTGTTTTCAACGCCGACGGCTGTATTGGCCAAATGCAACTCATTATTATTGTCGGAAGTATCTAATGAAGTATGTGTAGCTCCAACAGAACCATCGACGGCGTTAGGTTGCGTTTGTGGTTGAATAGTGTTGTCGATGGGAGCTACTGGTCCATTATCTACCGGAGGAACGGTATTTTGAGGAGAATCCGAGCAGTTATCCTGTCCCCCAACGCCCACCGCGTTACTATTTACTTTCAACTCTTCGTTATTGGAATTTCCATTTCCACTATTGAATTGTAACGACGTTGATGACAATCCTCTACCGTTGTTGCCATCTCCAACTCCCGCTGCATTACTTTGTACACTCAACTGGTTATTGTTGGGATTAGAATTACCACCACTGAATTGTAAAGAAGTAGATGAAACGCCACCGCCCCCATTTGCTCCATTTCCAACTCCAGCTGCATTACTTTGTACACTCAATTGGTCATTGTTGGGATTACAATCGCCACCATTAAATTGTAAAGAAGTAGATGAAACGCCACCGCCCCCATTTGCTCCATTTCCAACTCCAGCCGCATTACTTTGAACGCTAAGTGTATTATCATTAGGGTTGCCGCTATTGTTGAACTGCAACGATGTTGAAGAGGTACCACCTCCAAGTCCATCGTTTCCGCCTCCACCTCCCATAGCACTGCTTTGAACGCTAAGCGCGTTATTGTCGAGATTATTACCATTATTGAACTGCAAAGACGTCGATGATGTACCACCACCGCCACCAGTTCCACCTCCAGCGCCAAAAGCGCTGCTTTGTAGGCTCATTGCGTTGTTGTTATCAGGGTATCCTTTACCACCGTTGAATTGTAACGAAGTGGAGGACACTCCACCGCCGCCATTATTGCCACCACCTCCTCCAAACGCATTACTTTGAACACTAAGCGTTCCATCATTCGGATAGTTGTTAGGTTGATTGAATTGCAAAGATGTTGAAGACATACCACCTGCGTTGGGTCCATAACCTCCGCCATATCCTTGACTTTGAACAGCAAGATTTGGACTTCTCCTATGAAGTGTTTGCTGAGAAGCCGATTCTACGTCCAAGTCATGGCCGATGAAGGGTTTCGCGCTAATAACCTTTACTAAAGCTAGAATTAGTACAACCAACTTGATACCTTCAAACGCCATTTTTCATAATCAGATTATCACCGATTATTGAAATTCCATCGAAAACTTATCATTTTATTTAACCTCCCAATTTATACGTGAATGCTCATGTTCCGACGAATTTTGAAATTTATTTGACTGTTATCGAGCATAAAAAGCAGGCAAATCAGATAAATTTTTCATCTGAATAAATAATTTGACGTTTTAGATGCACTGTATTTTCATCGCACAAAAGCTGGCGATGATAGGAAAGTTTGACATTAATGTGCTCTTGAAAATGTAACCTTATGGCAACCTTCATACATCTGACGTCACAAAAAACATTACCGCAGAACAAAACATGTTTGTTCAAATGCGCCCAACAAACACGGTTTCGAGTAACACGCATCGCGCTTTAACATTAATATTTTAAATAAATAGTTTTTGAAACCCATCGTTTTGTATTACAACTTGTTCTAAGTACGTTAGAAAGAGATGGAAAATTAAAATGGGTGCATAAAATCTGGTCAACGAATAAATACATGTAGCGACAGCTGGAAAAAATTTCACGATTCTTTACTGACTGTTGCATTGGGAACATAAATGCTTGGATACGTGCGCATTTTTGTTTATAACTTACCCTGTTAAATCATAATTTCGTCATTCAACTCCAAAGAAATCAAACAAACGTATAAATTAATTACTTCATCGAGTATACCACAAAATAAAAAATCTTGACCAAATATTACTCAAATGAAGATAAGAATTTTTTCAAAATTCATAACTAATTCAGAAAAACGATATCAATAAATGAGGAAATTGTTAAAACACATATAATGAAAAGACGATAGACATATCCAAACGTTCAAAACGTAACGACGTTTTAACAATTTATCAAAGAATCTGTATCCAACTTATGTTCAGCTTTTTGCTAAAAAAAAAAAATGTAAGATACATGACCTAAAATTTTTGCTTGAATTATAAATCAAGAATGCACAGTTGAAAAGATGATAAGCAAATATCGCGTATTAAAAAGCAAACAAACAGCCACATAAACAATTCATTAATTACCATAATGATTAAATTACGTCGGTCTTTTTTGAATAAGTCTTTTTCATGAGCGTATAAAATAAAATCGTGGCTCCTTGTTTTCAGTAGTTCATGATGTTGAATCATCTTAAACACACCAAAATGATTAGTAGATCAAAAGGATTTTCCATTGCTGTGACGGTATGTATGGAATTTATAATTGATAAATAATTAACATTTGCAATTGAGGAATGAATATGGAGATATCAGTAGCTGTAATTTCTCACCAAAGCTGTATTTCTATTTTCAATACTGAGAAGATAAAAAATCACTACAGAAATTAAGGCAAATTTATAATTGATTTTCTTAATGCACAGCTCACAATTCTCATTTCACATGCAATTGCACAAACGTCCGATCCAACCCAAACACCACCGACAACGCCTGATCCGACCCAAACACCACCAGGTGGGCCATCAACAGGCGGACCACCTACAGGTGGACCATCTACAGGTGGACCACCACCGCCATCACTCTCCGCGACTACACCACCACCCGGAAACACACCTCAGACAACCCCAGCTTCCATTTCGGGTACAGGATCTCCCGGAGGTACTTCGCCTTCCTCTATGAATCCTCAACCAAATCCAAACTACCCAAGTCCAAGTACATCAAGTGGTCTCGATGAAATCAACAGCAACGCTGAACAACTTTACAACAAGCTCGATGGACTTGTGCAAGAATGCAACAATATACAAAATTGTGGTGGCCAAGGTGACCCCTGCGATCCGTTAACGGTACTGGAGCAAATGGAAATGCAAGCGGTATTAAGCGCTTGTCAAGCGATGACGAAGAATAAAGCTTCGGCTGATGCGGCTTTGAAGTGTAATACCAGCTCGATAAGTGGTTCATCGGGAGGAGGAACAGGAGGTGGAGCAGGAGGAGGTACATGTTCATCAGGTTCTTCACCTTCATCTACGCTCGGCTCTCAAAATTCACCATCTAATTCCCCTACTGCACCAACGACAACCGATTCTACTACTCCATCTAGTACTCCAGATCCCTCGAATCCTTCCACATCTCCTCCCGCCACAGGAGGTCCTGCCGCTGGAGGCCCTGCCGCTGGAGGCCCCACTGGAAATCCTCCTCCGAACACACCACCATAAAATTTATGTTAAGAATTGAATCGCTACAGAAACCCCCTAATCAAAATGAATACGTGTATTTCGTAATGAGTGGTACTTTGTATAGTTGTCTAATAAATTTTTTTTGAAATGTCGAAAACATCTTTTTTTAAGGTTATACTCCAGTTTTACAAATTGAGTATCTGTTACTTAGAAAATTCTTGACATATTGGATATTTCCTTGAAATATGTATTGTGACAACTACAAAACTACACATTTCGAATCGAGAGAAGTTGGCTCATTTTCTATACCATTGTTGTTCCCAAATAGAAAGATATTACCATGAATAGGTCGAAAATGAACAGGTACATGAAAAATCTCTTAATTCATTACACGATATACTGAACAACATGGGCGATCACAAAATGCGATCGCAAACAGTAGATTGTACAATTCATGCTTTGTTAACTGTTGCATAATTAATTTAATTAAAGTGTGTATTGTAATGAAATTTGACACTACAAAGTGCATTTTCCAGAGCACTCGAAGAATAAAATTTGAATGAAATCCTTATCACATTCACCGCAGGAAAATTAAAAAAATTAGCGCCAATAATATTCGTTGACGTTCATAGTGAAAACGAATTTTCCATTAGCAGATACGAATAAGTGAATAAATAGTGTGTGAAACGAAATACAGACGTTGTGATTTACAGAAGTGAAATTGCAGGTTTGATAACGTTTCGTTTGATACAGTCAAGTAAATTTACATAATACTTAATTTGAATAAAATTGAAAAATCGAAAGAATGGTTTGCAAGTGGAGAATTTTCATCATAATTTTGGTAAGTACCTTTCATTTCCCCAGCAGAAGAAAATTTAACAAACTTAGTGTAACAATTACATACTTTCACATTTGATTAAAATCAGTCTCAAAAAGCGAGGGGTCTTTTTTTTTGTTTTTTTCGATAATAAAAAGGTAAATTAAATTCCACAGATTAGTGAAATAGATTATTCAACTTCTCAATCTGGATTAGGCCTGTGGTCATCAAGTGATTCCACTTCTCAAAGTTCTCAGTCGCAGTATAATGCTAATTACCAGCAAATGAACAGCTACAGTTCAAGCTCATACAATCAAAATCTTCAACAGGTTTATAGTCAAATCATCAACATAATACAACATTGTGCAGGCATGAATCTCGAAGTTGATAATAAACTAAAAAACGATCCCTTTGATATCCTTCAATCAATGCAAATTATGGTTATTCAAAGTTCCTGCGAAGGAATAATAAAAAACAAATTCGCTGTTGATGCTGCTTTTCCAATGCATGGCAAATCAAATTCATACTTTGAATCAACAGAAGCCAGTATTATTGACATGATTGAGGGTAGTTCTTTATATAACTACTTTGGAGGTGGCGCATCAAATAGCGGAACAGGTACAGGAAGCGACTCCACCGGCTCCTTCTCAGGTATGTTTGGATTGATGGGTTCAGTGGGAGGAAACAATGGCGCTGGAATTGGATCAGCTCAGGGAAATAGCGGAGATCAATCTGCACTTACTTCTCAAAGTACTGATTCAAATGGAGGAATGATGTCAAGCCTTTTTGGCTATGGTTCACCTGGTGCCAGTGGTGGTGGTCCGTCTAATGTTCAAGGCAACGGTCCTTCAAGTTCTTCGTTGTTGGGAGCAAATTCGTTAAATGTTGGTACAAATTCAGGAGGCATGGGAGGAAGTTCTTCACTACAAACGCAAAGTAGTAGTCCTGGAGGGGGAATGGTATCCAACTTCTTGGGTTTAGGTTCACCAAGTGGAAGTGGAGGCGGTACTGCCATAGGGGTTCAAAATACTGGATCTGGTGGAGCGCAAGATGCTCAAGGTGGTGGAGGATACTCGCTCTTAAATTCATTAGGTTTAACATCTGGCTCTTATACAAATGGAAATAATGATTCTGGTGCTACCGGCATCAATACTGGTATCAATCTATCGAGCGGAATAGGCAGCCCATCAGATTCAAATGCGGGAATAGATTCTACACATAAAGGAATTACAGTGAATAACTCAATAAATATATCCAAAGGAGGAGATACAAATGGAGGAAGCGGTTCTGGTTCAAGCTCGGACTCAAGCTTAATGGCCAATTCCTCAGGTTATAAACTATTAAACCTAAGTAGCAAAATTTAAACTGGGATTTAATAAAATCTTCTGCAAATTTTAGGAGGAAGTGGAACTAATTCTGGAGATACGAACTCGTACCTTAATCTTTTGGGGTTGCAGCCTTCAGGTGGATCTGCATCACTTTCGCAGAGTACAAATTCAAATATGAATTCAAACAGTGGCACAGCTTCAATGGGAAATTCCATTTTAGGATCATTAGGATTGCAATCGTCCAGCGGAGTTAATGGTGACACCAACACAAGTACTTCTGGTGCAACAAATGGTGGAAGTGGTTCCTTCCTGTCAGGGCTGTTTGGTAATAGTAATGATAGCACAGGTTCGGTAAATTCTCAAATGAGTGGATCTCCAGCTTCACAAAATTGTGACTCTAAGAGTGATCAAACAATCCTCAACGATAATGTAAATGGTGGAGGAAGTACTGGTGCATCGTTACAGTCTGGAAGTAATGGATCTAATATGAGCGCATCTGGCAATGCTTCAGCTCAAGGATATGGAAGTAGTTTGACGAACGCAGCTTCAGACTTGTCTTCGGGAATTGGTTCTGGAATTTCATCACTTATGTCGGGAGGTGGTTCGAGTGGCGGTGTAAGTGGAGGAGTAGATATAAATGGAAATATGAATAATAACGGTGGTGCTGGGGCATCTTTACAATCAACAAACGGAGCTGGAGGACTTGGCGGTACCATGGGCCTAACAGGAGGTGCAGGATTGACAAGTGGCGCGGATAGTAATACCGCAGCATCGTTGCAATCAGCCAATGGAGGAGCTGATGTTAATGGATCTGCTAACGCTTCAGCGCAAGGATGTGGAAGCACTTTGGCAAGTGCAGCCTCAGACTTGTCTTCGGGAATTGGTTCTGGAATTTCATCACTTATGTCGGGAGGTGGCTCGAGTGGCGGTGTAAGTGGGGGAGTAGATATGAATGGAAATGTGAATAATAACGGAGGTGCTGGAGCATCTCTGCAATCAGCAAATGGAGCTGGAGGACTTAGTAGTACCATGGGCCTAACAGGAGGTGCAGGATCGACGAGTGGCGCGGATAGTAATAGTAATACCGCAGCATCTTTGCAATCTGCTAACGGAGGAACTGACGTCAATGGATCTGCTAACGCTTCAGCTCAAGGATGTGGAAGCACTTTGGCAAATGCAGCCTCAGACATATCTTCTGGAATTAGTTCAGGAATTTCGTCGCTCAATGGCATGGCAGGAGGCAGTGCAAGCGGTGGCATGAGCGGAGGAGTAGATATGACTGGAAATGTCAATGGTAATACCGGTGCTAGCACATCTTTACAATCAGCCAATGGAGAATCTGGTTTGAACGCATCCGGTAATGCTTCAGCACAAGGATACGGAAGTGCTATAGCAAATGCAGTATCTTCGGGAGTTAATGCAGGACTTTCATCACTAAACAATGCGGTTGGAGGAAGTACTGAAGGATCAGGACTAAATGGGGGCGCCAATTCATCGTTACAATCTACTTCGGCAGCGCAAGGATCTCTTTCACAGCAAGCAGGATGTACTTCAGCAAATGCCAACTCCAACGCAAGCGCTGGTTCAGGATTCACGTCAATTCATGACCTTCTTAATGGTGGTAGTGACAATACCAGTGGTACTGTTAACGCTAACTCAGGCGCCGGGGTTTCATTACAATCAACAGGAGGAGGAAGCAACATGAGCGCCTCAGGTAGTTCAGCTGGACAAGCTTCCGGTTCACTTCAAGGTAACTTGTCAGCGAATACAGGTCCAAATGGATCGCTTGGTGCTAATTTGAATCTCTCCGCATCACCCAACGATGTTCCTCCTGCGCCAACCCCTCCATCATCAGTCCCCTCAGGAGGAATATAGAGATGGTAGGCCATTCAATAATATTTAATAAAAAATTTTCTATGTATGGTAATCATGTATTGTAGAAATTACGGGTACAGTGTTGTACTTAATACGAATTGCAATTAACTATAAAAATAATATTATAAGTAATTAATTCTTCGATACTTAAGAAACATGGCCTGCTCATAAAAAAAAACTTTAATGTTAATTCAATAAATAAAATTCCTTACGAATTTTATTTAAATTACCTAAAAAGAAATTTGTAATTTGATTCAAGCAGATATCCAACAGAAGGTAATAGAAAATGTTTCGAAGATTCTTTGGTAATTTATCGCTTTATTCAGTTTGTAAAATAAATCAAATTCTGAAACATTTGGAAAGTTTTCATCGAAACTGCTGGTGTTTTGAAATTAAGCAACAGTTAATGTAAATAACAAAAAGCCATAATACCGCTAAAAATAGCGAGCGCTGGTGTTCGCAACAACCTTCAAAAAACAATTTGTTTTTCAATGTGAAAAATAATGGGGTTGTTTTCAACATAAAATTCACGCAGACCTTCGTAATTCACTAATTTTGACACGTTTACGAATTATTTACACTGAAAATTTACGGTTTTCACGGGGTTTTCACGACCACATACCAAAAGATGTGATTTTTATCGATGTAAAATGAAGAACGTGTTGATTTTCGTAACAATATGCGTAAGTACTTCCACAAAGACTTAAACTAGAAATAAGAAATAAAATAATTCGAAAAAGAATTAATGGGATTTTTTTGAATACACATAGATATATGGAAACCTCATGACATTCGCAATAGGTCCACCATGCTCCTCAAATCCTCAAGATCTAATAACCCAAATGCTCCTTTCTCCATGCCAGAAATTCATCCAGCAACGCCTCAGTAATCCAGCAATTAGTCCCATGGTTGTAGAATGCGCTAAGCATCAAAAAGACATTTCTAAATTGGTAACATATGCGGAAATTGATATCGTGTACATAAATTGCATGCAATTAATAGGAGACTACAATGATATTCAAAAACTTTCGAATAATCCTTCTGGAGTTATTAACATTGCCAGTAATTCCGGCAGTGTAGGATCTAGTCAATCAACATTTTCACAAATGCCACCCGCTTTACCTCCCGTATCTGGAACGAGTCAATCATCTAATTTACCCCCAGTTCCCTCAACCAGTACTTTGGGTTAACTTGTCTACTTTTTTTTCACATTAAAAAACCGTAATTGTCAAATTGTATTGATAGAATATTTAACAATAAATACGTAGCACGCATTTTCATGGATTTTTTTTCATTTTCGCAATACTTATCGACTCATCAAAGACATTCGAATTGATAATAATGATTCTTCATTGGATTTTGTGATAAAAGTTTACAATTGTGTTAAAAAACAAGTTGATAAAACCTGAAACGAAAAAAATTGACTGCGAATTCAACTCTCTACATAAATTTCAAGTAGGTACACGTATGTAAACGTCAGCTAGGCAAATAATAGAGGGCAAAAGGTGACTAAAACACATTTATTTGCGATGACGCACAAGTACAACATTATGGCCGAAACCAAAGCACTATCAGACCTTCTGAATGATTCAAATCGTAACAATATTTAAACATTCAAAGATGCAGAAATACGTCACAATTTATATAATCATTTTGGTAAGTTGTCGACGAGTCCATACCTTTTACCAAACTTCACATTAATAACCATTATTTCAGGGAATATATCTATCATGCTACGTGTCATGTGATCTACCTCCAGCCTCTCCAACTATCAACGCAGCTCAACCAAATATCGCGAACTCTGCGAACCCTGGCGCCTTATGTACTGATGACGCGGCAATTAATTCTTTGTACGCTTTGATACCAGATATAATAAACGGATGTGCCACGATACAGACTCAAATCGCACAAAATGCTCAACTTATGCCAAGTGCTTCATCTCAGATGGTTTTGATTTTACAAAATATACAATTGCAAGATATGCTATCATCTTGTGATATGATCATCAAAACTAAACAAATGGCTGATACACTTCAGGCTGCAAGTGTACCACCTCCGCCCACTGGAGCTCTAACTCCTGCAGCTCTACCAGCAACCACAGGAGATCCTACAAATACATCAGGAAATCCTCAAAACTCTCCGCCTCCTAATTCTTAAAAAATTTTCCATAAGAATCGTTATTTTACTTTAATTTATTAAGAATGTTCATAATTCGATAAAATCTAGAATTTTCAAATTAGGTAATATTTGCATCAATTTATTTCACGAAAATCGTAGGTACTTCGAAGTAACAAATAACAGAGTGAACATTGAAAAAACGCAAGGATTTCGTTAAAAAGGCGGACGTGAAACTCCAACAGGAGGAAGTGACAGAGTACCAGGGGATGGTGGTGTAATGGGAATACCAGAGGATGGTAATGGAATGAGTACCGAGGAACCAGTAATTGAAGAAGGAGGCGATGGTGAAACCATAGGTGGAGGCACCACCAATGACATACGCCCTTCGCTGGTGTCCCAAAGAATCTGGAGACCTCCAGATGGGCATGTGCCCATTCGTTATTTTGCTTCCTTTTATTTTAAAACATTTCCAAACTGAAAAAATCTCAGTCATAAAAAAATCAAATGAAAACGAAGCATTTTATTATTTCAATTTATACACGAGTCGTTTAGATTGCATCGGAATATATAAAATAATTATCAACAATTCTCGTTCAATTACGAAAGAAATTACATCCAATGAAGAATGACAAATACAAAATCAAATTATGGAGGTGAACCTGAAGGAGGGCTGGGATTTGTCGTTGGTGACGAAGAAGGAGGATTCTGCGAGGGACTCGTGGTAAGGTTAGAATTCAAAGGATCATTATTATTCGGAGTAAGAGGAGTTGATGGAGTTGAAGAGGTAGCAGGATTTGTAGGAGTATTAGATGTTGGAGTGCTTGTTGGGTTACTGGGAGCATTCGGGCTTGAAGATCCTCCACTGGCAGGATTAGAATTATTTGACTTTCCAGTTAATTTATCCTTTTCTAATTCTTGTCCTTGTTTGTAATTATCAACAGCGTATGTAATTTTTGAACATTCTTGATAAAATACATAAAGAGATGCTTCTCGAACTGCAAAAAAACCATCACGTGGATGGACATCGGGTACCGAAAAGTAATCACTAGCAGGTCCAGTGAAATCATAACATTCATCTTGCAATTTTGAGAACATCGCCTGACAATCGGAGATACCACCACTTTCGCAAGAGCAAACAACAGGATATGCCTAAAAAGTTGTTTAGGATTCGAAAATAATTACACAGTTTTATAGAACTTAATTTGATGCAAAAATTTTCATCTTACTTGCGAAGCTATCAGACAAATGGCGAGCACTAGTTTATGCATGATTACTTAAAAATGGATTTAACTTGAATTGCGATGAAATTCGATTAAATAGTTGTTGTCTTTAAAACACTAATGAAATACAACACACACACACACATACGTAAACATCGAAGCACCGTCGACAAATAAGTGAAACTTTTATTGGTAATTTATATTACGCGCCCAGAACCGCGTAGTATACGAATTATGTATTAAATTTGATTTTTAATAAATAATCACAACATAAATTAATTTTTTTTTGAAAAATCAACAGAACAAAAAGATTGGGCAAACATAAAACAATAATTTGACGAGAAAACCCCAAGTGAATATGAATTACTCCGAAGTATCCATACTTCTTTTTATCTTCTAAATGCAAAAACTTCATCGTTTTGACATTGAAACGAATTTGAAAGGTCGAACGAAAAATCATTTCATGGTTATGCCATTTGTGCAAATAATTCAGACGCTGTTTTCAACGGAATTTCACCAGATAACTGCCAACGCACACACCATTTAATATTTTTTTCGATGAACTGAAATGGAAAACGCAAACGTGAGCGATCCCTTTTCGTGATGTAAAACAAAAAGGATTCAATTTAAACCCCAAATTTCCTTACGATCGAGCTCGTCCATAAAAATATATAAAACACCCCTAAAGAGGTCGTCATTAGTATACCACAAATTCCTACAAATATTCGTGAAATAATCACCACGAAGATATAATTCAAATGAAAATCATACAGACCATTTGTGTGATTATTTACCTTTCATGCAATGTAATAACCTGTATTCCTTGCAAAAACTTCCAACATTGACAATGTATGAAACTGCATTTAATAGTGAATCATAGATTACAAATTTACTACGGATCCACTGTTGATTTCATGTTTCAGGTAAGTAATAATGGGGCTTTTTTTTGTCACTTCTTTTTTTTTGGGGGGGGGGACACTAATTTTCAAAAATTGTAAGTTCATAATTTTTGCACTCCCTGCTCACCCCTTGCTACTGTTTTGAGAAAAAAAAATCGAGGTGAAATTACTTTTTCATTGTTTAAAAATAACCCAAGTTTTTAACTACTGAATTTCATTATTCTATTTTTCACGAAATTTTGGATTTGAATTTCTCGCTCCTTCCAGAATTGATTTTTCGCCAATACCTGGCCAACCGTTGATCCTATCGATAGTGAAATTTCAGAATTTTGATAGGATCAACGGTTGGCTGTACTTTTCATAGTATTAATCATTCAAAAAAATCCAAAAGTTTTTATAAAGGTTACCAAAAGTAATTTTTTTATTTATTTTCAAATTCTTTCATTTTTTGAAAATTTTTACGGCAATTCTGGTAGTAGTGATGGCACTTTGCCATCATTTCGATCAATAAAAAAATAATACCAGACAGAAAACCAATTTTTAAAAAAATCATATTCATACTAAATCTAACGATTTTTTTTTTGTTCAAATAGGTTTGTGAACATGTCAAACTTACACTTCATACTTTTCTTGATACTACTCAAATATTCGAGTCAATTTGAACTTTGGTCGTCTTCGCCTGCTTCCGAAACGGAGCCAGATACTCAGATAAAGAAAAGCCCTCCAAAAAGTTGTCCACATTATCACGTTACGCATGTACGCGGAAAACGTCAAGGAAATGTAAGTAATCACTTCAACGTCACGAGTCCTTGGCAAAATTGCACGAGCGTTTAATCAAAAAACTCGTTATTACAGATGGAAGATGTTTGGGTGGTTACGCACATCATCCCTCGAGGGAAAAGTCAATACATTGATGGTAGTCCTGCGTGTGGGTTGTATAGTAAGTGCTTCAGTGGGACGTGGCAATTATGTCGAGTTCCAATAACACAAAAATCTAATTATTTAATTACAATACACCTAGATTTCGTACCAGGTGAATGTAAATGTCTTCGGTATAGTCTTTCGATAGACGACGAGGAAAATTCTATAAGCAGGAAAACTATTGGTCTTGAAGTAAGGTGTGTAACTAGCAACTACTCCAATTATAAACTCATTTTACATTAATTTACTACTTGAAATCGGTGATCAATCAAGGTGTTATTTTACAGAACACAGAATTTTCGATACATAGAAAGCAGAATCGTATTTATAGAAGATCATCACGACGTTTTCCAAGCACAATTTTTGAGAGGTAAACGACGCACTATTCACTTTTCTTAAAAATGGAAGAAGGAATTATTGCATATGCAAACGAGTGGGGTATGAAAGTTTGTTGCGTGACTACCCAAAGTTTCATTTTAACTACGTAAAAAAGCTTGTATTGATGAAACCTTAACAGCTTTCGTGGCAATGTGATGAATGCAGAAACACTGTCGATACACAAAATCTTCTTTTTCTAATTTCCAACAACTTTCATTTCAAACATTTTTCTCTCAAATCACCTGAATCCTCACAAAAACGCCCCAACACTTCCATTACGACAATATTGGCACGAAGATGTCGACAGTTGATCAAAGGGACTATTTATCATATCGCGCAACGTACTTTATCTGCGAGTAGCAAAATACACCACTTTTAAGGAAATTGCACCGCGCGACAAGGCGCTCGATCTGTGATCGGATTGGATACGTCGGGTGTCGTCGATAATTTTTTTCATTAATTTCACCAATTACGTTGATAATCGAATAATCCATTGATATTTTAAAAGAAAAAACTAATTTATTTTTTATACGCAGCCGCACAAATCAATTTCGAAGGCACCGAATCGAAACTAACAACTTCACCAATTGACGAAGAAATATACCCAGAATGTAAGTACAAAGTACAGAACTTATTTTCCGAACTAAGTAGGTACCTCTACCTATAATTAAAATGTACATAGAATAGGTAAGATAACTTACATCTGCTGGATAAATCTTTCACGATGGATTTCAGATCAGTCATATGCTTTGTTGGCGACCGATAATTATGAAAGTTATGCCGTCTACGCTTCTTGTACTCCTTCACTTTCGGGTCAGTGGGCTTTTTGATCCTAAAACAGAAATTTTAATTTAGTGTTCGATTGCGTTTCAAAATCGAAAACAGTTTATGTATTTTCAAAGAAATGGACGCGAGTAGGTAATAATGCGCAATGTATTATTTTCAGTACCACATGCTTGGGTTGCTTTTTCTAATGCAGTCTTTATGAGAGGAGATGTAGATAAATATTTACAGAAAATAGAAAACGTGTTGTCCGCCAATGGAATAGATTATAGGAATATGGCTGTTGTAGATCATGTTCATTGTAAGCCTTCACAATAATGATAAAAAAAATTATTGTAATATGTATTAAATTCGAATAACATAATAAAATAATGTTTAATATTTCAAAACTTCATTTCAAATACGCGTGCAAGAGAAAATAATACCGAAATGTAAACTTCTGCGACATAAAACCCAAGTGTAAAGACCTAGAAAGGACAAGCGACAGAGGTCCAAAACAATTGTGATGCGTACTACCTGATGCAACGAAATGAAACGTTCTAAAATGATGGTTCTTCAATTTCCTTCAATTTTACGATAATTAGGAACTCAAGACCTCAGAAGTGTAACCAGATTCAAGAAGAAAATAAATCAACCCCACACTTCAAGAAATACACATCTTCGTCAAAATAAAATATAAAGAATGCTTTCAAGTTATTATTAATTTATTGCAATACAATCTTCTTAAACAAATAATTTCTACCATTATTTTAGATATTTTATAACTGTAACGAGGGGTAATTAATATGTTTACTTAACTCGCTTGAACAGCAGCACCACTGCTGCTATCAGCGTGCAGCTGGGCACTTCCACCAGTCATATCGGCCGAAGCATTGGAGTTACTCGAGGCACTCGCACCGACACCACCCGGAGTTGCTGGTGGTGACGAAGGCGGCGTAGAGGTTGGAGAACCGCCACAAGGTGGAACACTATCTGGTGATGGTGGAGAACCACCACCTTGGACCGTAGCACTGGACTGGCCAGAAGCACTAGCGCTTCCACCAGAGCCGCCAGTAGGAGGAGATGGAGATGGTGAAGGGCCATTGGTAACATCAGCCGAAGCTTTAGATTGGGCTGAGGCGCTTGCACCTCCGCCATTATCACCGCCCGACGGAGTAACCGAAGTTTGGGTCGTTGATGTTGATCCAGCACCGTTTTTACCTTCGGTGGTTGTCTGCTGTTCTGTAGTGGTGGTTTTTCCATCCGAGGAAACGTTGCTTTCCTGCTTCACTTTGTTGTATTTATTGGTATCCACGTCGAATTTCTGAGTGAGCTTCGATAATTTAGATTCGTCGATTCCGTTATCTTGCAAGATTTTCGAGACCGCTTGGGCACATTGTTGTTGTTTTTCTTCGTTTTCGTAATATTCCTGGATGTAAGCGACGAAAGTGATCGAACCTATTGTTAGGGTAGAAATTAATGAAAGCTGGTTTTCGACAACGAGACTTGAAGTTATCTTTACCCTTTTCGCAGGATGTTTGGCCGACGAAATATGTCTTATAATCGGTACCAAGGACAGCATATTCCGAACCTGAAGATCACTAATGATTTATCTCACTTTCACACAACATTGTGCAAGTAACAAAATTATATTACTTAGGTATGATTTCACTTGTTCACTGTTTTGAACGGATACAGCAGTTTCAGAATCTTTGGTAGCTTTCATCACTGCGAATAGATAATTCGTCGTGTTAGATTACTCTGTAACAATTGGGTTACAAATGGGGGATTCTCTTCTTATCTTGGAGTTCTTTACGTCCTAGATGACCCCATCTCAATATCGCACCATCCAATCTACATCAGCAACCCACGCGCTAGCCAAACTTCAAGTACCGGCCGACGTCGACACAGTCGCCCCGCCCTCTCCACTTATTCATCCACACACTCCATGGCATCACAACTCGTGCGAATCATGTAATTTTTTACAACCTACCGTTGACGACTTCGGCTTTTAATACGACAACTTCTTGATCAGAGGCGGATATATTTTCTTGAATGTATATCAAGTTTCTAAAAAAAAAGCAATTTAAAATTTACCCAGAAGAATGATGCGAAAGTTCAAGTCAAATTAAGGAATTTCGACATTAAACATTCCTAGCTAGATTGATCCTTAGTAGGGATGAAAAAAATTACAATACCAATTAATCACTTACTGGCCATCGTATCCCCATTCTTTAAGCACGAAACCTTTTTCACAACGATATTGGAATTTCACAGCTTTACAACTTGAGCAAATGTCTGACAGGTGAACAATTAAAAACGCATTAACAAAAAATGCTCTTCGATGGACAAAAATTCAATTTGAAAAATCACTCACATCGATCAGCGCAAACAGTAACATCACTTTGGACTTGTTCCTTGTTTTCGGTGTATTTAGCAACGTACCAAGTAGTTTTGTCGATCTATGAAGAACCATTCGGCATAAATTTCAATTTTTTTATCACCTTATCATGAAAGGTATCTCGTATTCAAGCTCACTTTGGTCTTGAACTCTTCGAATGAAATTTTCAAAATTGAGTAATTGGTAAATCCTTGAACGGTGGATTTACCAGTAGCACCAGAACTACCACCGCTTCCGGAACCATTACCAGATCCTTGTCCATTAGCGGATGCATTTGCACTGCTGCTTGCATCAGCACTGGCGCCGCCTCCTTTTGCATAAACGTTCGTTGTGTTAGCAATCACTTTAGGACATTATTTAGCACCGGATTCCATACCTGATCCGTTTTTAGCGTCAGCTTTAGATGAGGAATCGGCCTTAGCTCCAGCACCCCCGGATCCACCGCCGGAATTATTATTGTCATCACCTTTGTTGTCACCGGATCCGCAACCGGAACCATTGTTAGTGACATCTGCCTTAGCTCCAGAACCGGCATCAGCTTTGACACCACCAGATCCACCACCGGAGCCACCACCAGAGCCACCACCGGAGCCACCACCAGAGCCGTTAGTGACATCTGCTTTAGACGATGAACCAGCATCGGCTTTAGCACCTCCGGGTCCGTTTTGTGCACTGGCGCTGGAAGACGAGCTAGCAGACGCGCTACCTCCTGATCCACCTTGGCTGCAGTTATCCCATTGGTATTTTTCGGTGTCGATTTCAAATTTAGACGTGACTTCAATGAAGTTAGCCGAAGAGAGATTATTGACTTGCAAAACTTGGGTGACTTTTTGGGCGACTTGTTGTCTCATTTCTTCACTTTCGTACACTTGTTGACTAAGACTGACGAAGGTTACGCCTGTTTTTCACGATGAAGGGTTAGAATCGAAGTAAGCACAGTGTGCAAAAAACGAAGATTCTTACTGTTTTGTCCGGAAGTTGTACAAATCATGTACGTTTCATAATCGGTATCCAAAATAGCGAATGATCCCTCTGAAATATTCGTTTTTATGGATTATAGGTCTAAGAATTAGTACAAGAAGTAAGGTATTCATCATACCGAAGTACGATTTTATCTGTTGGTCGTTTTGAACAGCTACCACTTCTTGGGAATCGGCAGAGGCCGAAGCAACTGCAAATCAACAAAATTATTTCCTTCTTTCGAATCATTTCAAAACCAAATTTGTAAAGTGAACAAACCGTTGACAACTTGAGATGAGTAAACATGAAATTGTTGACTAGTTACACTCAACTTTTGCTTGAGATACAATACTTTGCTGGAATTGAATGATGATCATTTAAGATCAAGTTTTAGAGGACACAAAACTATAAAATCTATTCAACTTACGTTCCATCGGTACCCCACACTTCGTATGAAATTTCGCTTTCCGAAACTGAGGTAATTTTGTATTTTGAAGCTTTACATTTCTGACAGAGATCTAATAAAATGGATAATTTAATATCAAAAAAATCCTTGCACGTTTACGTATCATTACAAAGAGTAATTCATTAGCAGGTACTAGATACTAACATCGAGGAGCACAAATGGTCTCTGTTGTTTCAATAGTGGTCGTGGCAGTTGTACTTTTCCATACCATCCAATATTTGCTTTCGAACTAAGCACATTCTCATTAGATTAGCATCATGAAACATGCAATTATTCATCTTACCTTCTTCTCGTCGCCTTGGTTTTTGACCAAAACGGAATAATTACTGTATCCATCGACATCCGTCGGTTTACCACAAGGATTACCACTAACGGCGACTGTGGCGCTGGCACTGGACGAAGCATTGGCCGATCCTGAACCGGAACCGCTTCCTTGTGCATTGGCACTGGACTGCGACGAAGCGCCAACCGTAGCTCCACCGGTTTCGGGAGGAGAAGTAGTGCATGGTGGAGTTGGTTGCGCCGGCGCTGCAGAAGTATCTGGAATGGTTGTTGTTGGTGCTGCTGGCGGAGGTGTAGAAGTAGGTGTTAAGTTCACGCTGGCGTTTGAATTCGAGCTAGCCGATACATTCGCGGGTCCGTTTCCTTGTACTGATGCGCCAGATTGTGATCCAGCGACAGCACTGAAGTCCGGCAATGGCGTGCAAACACATAAAGTTGGCAACACCAAGCATAATGCAAATAATGAAAGTTTCATTTTGAAGATACCTCAAATCTATAAAAAAGAAAAGTTTCTAATATGAAAACGAAATTGAAAGTAAAAAACCAATAATCCATTTGACATCAACTTACCTATCTTAGGATCGATTCAAACCAATACGAACGTTCGTTCGACTGTAAACCAACAACCGAAACAATTGTATATATAATTTAACGAAGCACTAAAAATTGCAAATTTTACAACTGATTAAACAAATTTATCTAGCAAGATATGGCAGATGAACGAAAAACAACGCCATTTCACAGCCGATAACTGTCATTTTTCTTTTAATTATGAGTGTTTACGCATTTCGAAGGCGAAAGATTTCCACAAAAACAACTTCTGTTATCCGTTGTTTGCGGAAACATTTTCATTCCGATAGGAAATTCCATTACGTTGTCGACCAAATGAAGGAAAACTATGGAAAGTATATCACATTTCCCAAAAAATACTTCTCAACGCGAAATTTGGGGAAATTAATGCAATCATTAAAAGCGGGCCCATTAACTATGGTAAATTGTCCCTTGACGCGGATTTCCGGGCCAATGCTAAAAATCGAAACGGATGAATGAAAAAAAACTTGGGAACTATCTCTAAATTTCGATCGCCCTTCGATTGCGGCTTTATCATAAATATTTCTTTTGACGGACTTTCAACCAAATGACTGAAATTTTAGTCATAGGTGGGAATTATCTACCCTAATAGCACGTTCCTTTCAGATTTTTCCAATCACTTGAATCCTTTTAAAGAGCGTTAAAAAATGTTCACCCAAGATGCCCCCTCCTCCTTCCCCCTCCTAAAAAGAGTTGGTAGCAAAAAAACGTGTTACATTGTATATCGATGTAATATGCATCTTTAAGCCGAAAATCACAATTTTTGGAGCTTGGACATATACTAAAACCCTACAGATCCTAGTTTTAAATGTCGTTTTGAGGGCCATACTAGTCACCCTAGACATTTTTGTGGTGACTTTGTGAAAAAATTCAAACCCAAAAAATTTTTCACGGAATCGGTCTAGAACACCGTTACGATGAATGTGTTAAAAGTCCTGTGCTAATTCGTAGAGGGGGGTTGGTACCTCAAAAAATGCGTTTTTGCGGTATTTTTTGCATTTATCTCGAGAAAAACGGCTTCTCGGTGAAAAATAGTCTAGTTCAAAATTAAAGTAGATAAAATTTACTACAAGAATACGAAATGACATTTTCCATGAGATTGATAAATAGGCTACAGAAAGTTCTTATATTGTGGTCATTCGTGGCTTTTATAAAAATTGAGTAGGTATTATTCGATAGAAAAATATCATTATCCGCTAGGCTTTCAACATATACCACTTTATTGATTATTTCGTTTGAAATAAAGCTATCAATGAGGCATCAAGTTATTAGGGGGCTGGCACCTCGAAAAACGTGTTCTTACTGAGTTTTTTGCTTCTAATTCAGGGGGGGGGGTGGCTGGTATGTATTTGTATTTGTGAACTAGTGTCTGACGATATAATATTTCATGTCAAGATTTTCTATAAAGGCCTGCGTTAGATGTACCTTTTTATTAGTTTTTCCACGTGTTTTTTCTTCATTTTGAAAATCTAAAGCAAACCATGAACGTAATGTAAATTAAGTCTTCACTCTACATCTTAAACCTACGCGTAGAAAGAATTTTATACCTCTAAGCAATTCATAAGACAGGGTCATCTGCATCCTCAATGCTATCTTTGGGAGAGTACTAGCAATTAGAGCAAGTACTCCCCCCACATTTTCCACAAAGTGTGGAGCACTTTAATCCTACAAACATAACAAGACGCGAATGATTTTTCATTCCTTTTTAAATTTCTGAATAAACTCACAAAAGGGGACATGTGAGGGATTTCTCATATCAAATGTCCATACCTCAACTTCTACCTGAAGGCAGAAGGCAGAAGAACAAAACCAACTTTTTTCATTTAGATAAACAGGGGCATAGCACGCTGATTAGAGAAGGAGATTTTATTTAGAAATAGCAAACGTAGGTTGATTGATGGAAAATCACACAACACATGAATGACTATAAAACATGGACTCAAGTAGTCTGATTATTCAAGTTTCATGGCTTTATAGGAAAATTTCATGCACTTTAATTTTTAATTAAACTATAATCACGAACGTATGCCCGTCAAGTTGATACCGCCCACCACATAATAGCGGTCTGTTTTTCTGAGCGGACGCAATTGTGACGTGTGCCGGCGTAAGCGTACATCTCTCGCTAGTACGCGGTGGTCAGTATTAACTTGACGGTCGCTGCATTTCTTTTCACAAAAAAAAAAGCAACGATTGAGAATAATTTTAAAATAAACGAGGAATCCTACAAATTCGCATTATTTGCTTCGATGAATAGGAAATTAGGAATTTTCAGAAACAAGTGAAGAGATCACATAAAGTTTGAAATTGGTCATTAACTCATGAAATATGGACATGAATATCAAAACTTGTAGCGATATAGCGTCTTCATGACAACTCGCATCATTCAAGCACATAAAACTCAAATTCGGTGAAACACAATTTAAAATTCGCAATTATCACATAAATGAAAATATATATTCGCGTGAAGCAACTGAACAACTATCAGTATGTTTACAAAATTAAAGATAATATCACAGCAGAAACCTTCGAGTAAGATGTATCTTCAAGAATTCTCCGACTCCGTGAATCTACAATGTAACAAAATAAAACGTTAGTTACAGACACAAGTAGTGAAAAAGTAAAAATGAAAGAAAAACTTACTTGCACTTTAAACAAGTATAAAACACAGTTTGACCTTCATCGGCTGATCGTAGTTGTATAGCTGCATATGACATTTGATTATATCCACATCTTTTACAAGTTCTTTCAGCGATCGGTCCGTCAGCTTCTTCTTCCTGGTTTTTACTCTTCTTCGCAATTTTCATATTTTCAGCGGAATTGAAATGTATCACGTACTCGGACTTCAAGTTTTTAAAAACTATTCAAAGCAATGCGATTAGAATGAAAACGTAAAGATCGATTAAATAATAATTTACCTTCGACGCTAGTTTTCTTTTTACATGAATAACATGTAACAAAAGACTGAAGACCGACATCCGGCAGAACAGAACCACAATTAGAACAGAATCCAGTATTAACTTTGAACATTTTAAGATCACCGCGAAGTACGTAATTGAAACAAGTAAAGAAACTTCAAATAAAATTCTATATTTTGCGCATTTTACAAAACTAAAAACTACAAACAATTTAAAAATTCAATTCACATGTTAATGTTTGCTTTGAGAATATTATCACAACACATCACAACGTTATCAAACACGCTTCTTTTTCAATCAACAATTACTAAACGTCTTGGCATTATTTCTCGACGATGCTCAACAAACTTATCAGTGTAGCCAATTCGGCAAATTGAATTTTTTTTATTTTTTAACATAGGCAATACACAATATATATAATTATGAATAATTGATCGTTGATTATATTATGATAAGTGCTTTATTATGATTGATGTCAACGTGTTATAATACAATGTATTTCAAATTTTCAATTCAGTTTATTACAGATGAAATAAGCTCCCGTCTTCATATTATTACTTTGTAGTATCTGTATCTATGTCTTTACGATACTAAAATAAGCAAAGTTCTGGGTCCTAGGTAATAACAATGAAAAATGAATACATGGGAATTGTGATAGGTCAAGGTATACATACCTATTACCTGTATTATACAGCTTTACTGGGAAAGCGAAATTTCTACAACTGCAAATGCAATGAACAAAAAACATTTTATAATTTATTACTATGATTGTGCAACCCGTATCGAAAAAAAAAATAAATTAAATAAATGCATTTCAAACTTCGACAGTAGCAGATTTTTTATTCGTACAAACATCTATGGTAAAACGAATTAACATACAAAATTAAAAGGTTACCTTCAAAACCATGATCACGAGTACGTAAAACAAATATAATTATTCACTTTGTATTTCAAGTATTGGCAAAATATGGTGCTTAAAAACACACAATGCAGTTATAAATTCAAGGGACAGCATCATTACGTTCATTTCATGTTAAAAAATTTAAGCAGTGCGAAATACTAAAAAGGAAAAAACTGGTGGTCGATTATTGCTGGAAAGAATTTATAAAACGAAAAAGAAGAAATGGCTCACATTTCGTACTTTTTCGCAACAATTATAGTTTGTAGCGTGCTCGTAAGAGGTCAATCACCACCCCCTCCTGCATCTACTCCACCAATACCAGGAGTAGCGCCAGTGGTACCGGCTGTAACACCTGATGCAACGCCAACGCCTGGTGCAACCACTCCTGGTGCAACCACACCCGGTGCAACCACACCAGGAGCAACACCAACACCAGGTGGACCAGTACAAGCATCTCCAGAATGCGCCCCATTAGCGACTAAATCTTTGGATGATATGCCCTTCGTTACAGTAAGTCAAAATTGTACTTACTAGCAAATAATTAATCAAAAGAGGTAACCTTGATCTTGATTTTTAGGGAGAAAGTATATGGTGGGTTGGCAAACTATATGTCAGTGCTAGTGCGACAGGTGCAACACCAACTCCCACTCCAGGGGCAACTACACCTTTACCTGGAGCACCTGCACCTGTACCTGGAGCACCTGCCCCTGTACCTGGAGCACCTGCCCCTGTACCTGGAGCACCTGCCCCTGTACCAGGAGCACCTGCACCTGTACCTGGAGCACCCGCTCCTGTACCTGGAGCACCCGCTCCTGTACCCGGTTCGCCGACACCAACCCCTGGAGCACCTGCGGCTCCATGTGGAAACAACCAATGCAGTATCACATGTAAGTGTTCAATAACCAAGCAAGGGTATTAAATTCAAAGACAACGTAAAGGACATAAATTCAATTACACAAGACTTCATCTTTTAGAGAGATAATAATGTAAAGTTGAAATTTACAGCTTATACTCCAGATTCGTGTCAAAGCATTAAATTGCTCATATCACAAAACGAAGATGGAACTATTCACATGAAAGAAGCTACATTCAACAAGGCGTAATTACCCTTACATTACTTTTCCAAAGTTTAATTTATTAACCAAATTTAAAATTAAATTTTCTTTTTTTATCAGGACCAACTCGGTATCTTTGATTACAAACAACTGGTTACCAGCAGATCCTAGCAAGGCAATACTAAAACAAACGTTTGGATTTTGTATGTATTTCTCATCGTACCCCATCACTCATTTACATGTTGAATTATTACAATAAACAATGATTCATTGATACTTGGTCAATTACAGATGGTACGATGGATCAAGGAGGCGTAATAACAATTTCAGACCCTGCCCCACAAGAAGTAAAAACTGCACAAGGTAGAAATTGACTTTTCCACTTCAATTTTACCTACTTATTAATCAAATTTTCTTTACGATCTTTAATTCTCAGCTACCGACTTGGTACTCATTGGTTCTGGAGATGGAGACGAATGGGCGCTATTTTCCACCTGCTGCAAATCTGGTAATTTAATCATCCAAGACGTTATAAAGCGTAATAACACCTCATCCAACTAATAATTATGCTTTCTCAGTTGTGTTTGTCATATACAACGATGCGACTATTTGCGCCAAATCTCAAAAGAACTTCGATCAAGCGATTAGCGCTCTCCTCGCGCCCCTTGGAATTAAACCCGAAGATCTCAAAGATATTCCGACAGATATGCCCATTAAATTGGACGCTTTTATACAACCTCTTCCACCACCAGCAGCAGCAGCTGCGCCGACAACACCAGGAGCTACTACACCTACTCCAGGAGCAACAGCACCTGTTCCGGCAGCTACTACGCCAGGAGCTACTCCTACTCCAGGGGCTGTGCCTACTCCAGGGCTGTGCCTACTCCAGGGGCTGTGCCTACTCCTTGAAGTACTCCTCCTATTCCAGGAAATCCTTAATAATCTCATTTATACTGTCTTCCTTATTATTCATTGTCACAGACTTATTTTAATACATGCATTGAAGTGAAAATTATGTTCTTTATTAATGCGAGATTCGAATGTGAAAATGATTTATGCCATGAAATGATCAATAAGATTAAGGAAATTATTCATCGAAGTAAAAATCAACGTTACAATTTTACAATGAACTCTTCCTCATTTTACACGAGTTCATGCTCTCATACTTCATATGCCAAGGGCTTACATTGAGGGAAATTTGTACAACTACACTCAAAAAGTTCTCACTCCAGACATAAGCATCGAATTCTTCAATACAATTATTAAATTAACGAGAATTTAATATACCAAGCACTTGGTACTAATTACATGAATCAATTACAGATGAAATTTGTTTGTTTTATGTTTCCTTTGAAACAGATTCATTATCTAAATTGAAACTCTATGAAATAAGCAAAAATTTTATCACATATTAAAATCCACAATCAGGAATCCATCGGGGGAAAATGTTTATTTGCAAACGATTTTTTTAATTGATGAAAATTCTGCGATGCACAGACTTGTTTTTGAAAGTTTTCTGATTTATGATCAATTGCGCGGGTAATCGACTTTTATTCGATATTGAAAACATGTTCTTTCAACACTTGTTCAAATAACATAAAATAATCATTAACGCAAAGCACGCTCGCAACATATGGAAAGTTTTGAAGGTTACAACAGGTTATAACATAGATTAAAACCTATTGAAAATCGCGTGAAACCACGAGGAAACCCATTACAGCCTCAAATTGAATTTTTCCTTTGCCACGTAAATCAATGCCAAATGGAATGGAATTTTTTAGTGGAAAATTACACTCGATGTTCATTGATTTTACTTAATATGAACACATCAAATACAAATGCACCCATTTTTTCTATGCCACAATGATATATCCAAATTTCCTACTCCATTCCTTTCACTTTTCTGAAAGCTGTAATGGGTCAAAGTTGAATATTCTATATTGTTCAATCTTGTCACTTTATCGCACATACGGAGGAAGAAGGGGCTCTTTTCCTTTTCTAGCGATATTTGTTAGATGAAGATACCTGACTACAAGCAGGTTGTGTGTCAATGTTCCCATAACTATCTGCATCCACTGTTGTTTCCTGGTATAAAATCATTGGCTCAACTTGTGGTGTTATTGACCAGTACCTCTGGCATTTAGTTTCCTCGGTTTCTTCCAACTTTTTGGCCTAGAGATCAAAGCGGCCACTGAAATTAGCACTTCTAGGTTACCAATTGAGAAACACACTTTTGGCCCCACAGGTAACTGCTCATGGGCCAATTGCCTCTTTTTGCTACCAAGAAGGTTCGATTCTTCGGCAGCTGAAGCTGACAAGGAAGTTAGCTCTGTCTCTTAATTGCCCTCTTATCTCTGCCTGTGCCAGTATTTTCACGGCCAGGGTCACCCATCCAGTCATCGGTCCGTACATTTTGGTCTTTCGAGTTCAGGACCTAGACAGTCGCTTTTTTCTGGCACCAAAGCTCAGCACCCCCTAGTTACAGCCACATGTGCTTAGGGTCTTACGCAGGCAATATGGGAGCGTACCCTGGATTCACTATCCACTCGTGAAACAAGTATAAACGCGTAATTTGCAAATGTTTTATTGAAAAGTAACCCAATTAATTGCACCTTAGAACATTACATTTAAGACTTATAATCACTAATAACCAATTGATAAGCAGCAATCACGTTCAATATATTTTTACAAGCGTTAAACGTCGAATCTACGGAGACTTGCAAAGTGATAACGTCGGTTTCACCGGAAAGGAAATTAGGATTATCATTCTGCGATTTCATGTACGCGTCAACCATTGGTAAATAATTGCTACATCCGTAAATCAACGCGTTGATGGTATCTGTAAGGTCACCCATAGTGGGATCGAAATTATTCCCAGGTTGAGGTTGAATGACCTTAGCGTGGCTTTCGGAATTCGCGGTAACGGCAACGCTAGCCTCAGTGGCAATCATCTACGAGGGTAAATTGTCAATAAAATATAAATTAAATCAAAAAATGTAACAATTCAACCTACCACCAATGAAAAAATAATACAGAATACAGTAGTCTTCATTTTGCGAAAATTTTCAGCTTTATCGATCAGATAGCCGGATCTTTATGTGGAAATACCGTACAAAGGAGTATCGAGCAATATGAAATACTTATATTGCGACGAATTTCATCAATAAACAAACCACTGGGAAATGTTTTCGAGTTTTAGTGCCACCGAGCAATTGAACAAATAACATAAAACTTTTCACATCACGTGCTCGCACATTTAATCAACTTTTCCGCTTTGCGACAAATGATTTACACCAAAACTGCATCGACGTTAGTATATCTGCGTATTACGATATTTAAAAATGAAAAATTAGTTTACTCGCCAACACCAACGCACGTTCTAGTGCAAATATTGCACGAAACTTTAAAAGCTCCACATCGCCATCGAACCAATTTACCATTTCGTTCCGTACTAACCGCATGATTCTCCTGTTATAACGTCGACATGAAAACATTATTCGTTTTTGGCGTAGTAAGTACACCGTGAACTTATCAAAATGTAATTCCCGCTTTTCAAATACGCTTTTCACATATAGGTGGTCTTTTGCATATCGGCTGTGAATGCGCAGCTGCAGCAGCCGCAGCAGCAACAGCAACAGCAACAGATCTCCAATATAGACGCGAGTGATGTTTACAATCAAATGTTCAAACTAGCCAGACATTGTCAAACGGTGATCAACAGTATAAATCCGATCTTAGCGTCGTATGTTTCATCTCAGGACGAAGTAATATACGATTCGTCGGTACCGCTGTTGAAAGAGCTGCAGCTTCAGCTCATCAACGTATCCTGCGAAACCATCATATACGGTTCGGTTGCCGGACAAAAGGCAGCCCTTAGTGAAGCTTTGAATGGCGATCCAAACAACAACAATAATAAAATGCAACTAAAAACCAACCGTCGTTAATACAGAAGCTAATTACCGAGTACCTCTGCCAATCCACTAAAAAAAAGCCTAATCATAAAATTTTGTCATGAACTCTAAACACTATAATTATACCTTGATCTTGTATATCATTATTAGAAATACATAAAACACATTTTACATCGTCCCTAACTCAATTATAAGCACATGAAAAAAATATTCGCGTTGATAATAAAATTAATTGTAAAATGCTTAGGCACTCTTGTTGGTGGTAACCTTTCCTTTGAAGCATTAATAATCAATCGATTATAATTTAACAACGAATAAATTAGCTTTTTCAGAGCTTGTCAGTGTCACGCTAACTATCAATTGAAAGTTAGTCATTTTAAATTATAATAATCGTGCACGTAGCTTCTGATACACTTCTCAAGCTTTGTATAATACGTTTGATAATAATTATGAAAGTGTGCGCCAGAAATGAGTATTTCGAGACCATAAAACCTCTTCTGTATGCTCTAAAAATACATGGAATCTTACCATTCGTACTGAACAACAAAGGTAATAAAATTTTATATTTTTTCTAATAGGGGAAAATGTGATTTAGAGGCTGTAACCAGGTAAGCAGGTCGAATCGGCCTTTTTGTTCAAAAAAATTGAAATTAATGTGGTGGTTAGGTACTGTTGAGATACGTTCATGAGCAAAATTTCAGACCCTCACCCTTTGTTTTTCAATTGGGAATTTTTTTCTCAAAAAGGGGTGAAGATAGGGGGCTGAAATTTTGGTCATGAACGTATCTCAACAGTACCTAACTACCACATTAATTTCAATTTTTTTGAACAAAAAGGCCGATTCGGCCTGCTTACCCGGTTACGACCTTTCAGATACTTGGCATCAATGGTTTCTCACTTTAGCGACAAATATACTATCAACGATGATATACTCGATAGCAAGTGGTAGTAGTATATTTTTCGTAGGAAATAACATCGCCAGTTTGATGAGAAACTTCAATTTCGTGCATTTCGTTCAAATAACCACCGAGATAACATTACGAATATACGTTTTAATAGTACCTTTCGCTATGTGGAATAAATCCCATTTATTTACTCAATACTACGATCAATGGAAATCCATACAGGTCAGAACATTTGAAAATATCATTCCTCGATTCGTGAATTAAATTTTTTCTCAATTGCAGAATGACATAGAAGCCATTAGTGGGTCACCTTACAAATGCTATTTTAAAAATACAATAAGAAGGATTGTCTACTTGATATTAGGCCTCATAGTGATGATAACGATAACTTTTTATTTCCTCGGCAAAATGATGAGCTTATCGCACAGATTATCATTAATTTTGGTCGCCTCAGCATCCAACTTCACACTGGGTTATTGGTATGGAAACTGTATTTTCACTCGGCACGTTATACAAGTCATTCTCGAGCACGTTCAGGTATCCAGTATGACATATCGCACTTTTAAAACTCGTATTCTAGATTTAAAATTCAACAGAAAACAATGAACGGAGAAGTAGATAACGAAAAATTGCAAAAATTGGCCGACATATGGATACACGTTTGCAATCTAGTAGATCGTTTCAATTCCATTCACTCGATTATATTCCTAGCACAAACGGTGCTTGGTGTTACAAACGGAATAAGCAGTTTTTATTCCGCCATTTTATCGTTTATTTCGCACAGAAAAGGTAGCCTAATTGCGGGAGACTTGCTTCCTTTTTTAATAGGCCTTTCGATCACGTATATGTATTGCGAAAGCGCCAACACCTTGTGCAAACAAGTAAGACGACAAAAAATTTCCTCTAATAACATCAAGTATTCAACTTCTCAAGAATATAATAATATCAAAATTTCAAAAAAAAATGGCGAAAATGAAAGAAAAAATGGCTAACGTGGCGAAATTAACGAAAAACTGTCAAGAAGATCCCCTCAGCAGCATATTACAGATTTCGTTCTTCTCAAATCGGACCTTCCTTACAAGGGAAGCTCTCGAGGTGTCCGGCTCGGATTTGAACGGGAGTTGGATTTTTGAAAAGAGCATGTCAAAAAAACCCCAAAACCAAAATTTTAGCTGCCCAAGTTGGC
>QBDW01010365.1:0-29663 GCA_003261595.1 Maconellicoccus hirsutus | reverse complement strand
ATCTCAGTTTTTACAATTGTTTAAGCAAAATAGGCAGTAGATTTTCCAAAATAATACGTTTCCAATACTTTCATAAATTGCACATGAAGTGTTTTAGATTAGATTATCCTATTGTGGAATGTTCACGTAAATCTGGGTGAGTAACGAATGATCATTTTAATTAATTATAATAATCAGTAATATTCTCATGTTTTTTTTTCAGTAAACGAAGTTCTGAACAATGTGAAGAATATATCGTTGACAAATCGCAGAAGCCAATCTGGCAATGGTTTGATAATGCTCTCAGTGAAAGAAGATCTTTATAAACTTTCAAGCAAGTACCTAATTATGGTATTAATTATGTAATTATTAAAAGCTATTTTGTGATATTATTCGTAATCCAAATAAAAATTTAACTTTCAATTTTATTTTTTTAATAATTAATTGTAAATAAAAGGCAATGTTTCACACAGCACGAGTACAAAAATACAGACGAATAGATTAAAATTTATTAAGAAATGTAATAACCTTTTAAAGAGACTAAATTATAGTTGGCACTACTTTTTTTTCTTGAATAAAATTCGATAAATATTAGGTATCACAGATTAAAATTAATTTTTTTCAAATTGACAATAATCATTATTCCAGAATAAAAATGCTAACACAAGCTCGGCAACCAAACTGTTTTTTGTTTGGTAGCATAGATCTCAAATCTTTCAGCAGTTACTGTCATATCTTCCAAATCCCCGATTTCAAAAATTTTTTTATAACTGCAATTTTTAAGGGAAAACTTGACGAACGATTTCACAGCCCAAATAGCGGATATATCTGCATTAGACACTAGCTGAGACCACAAATCTTTACTATTATTTACAATCACGCTTACTAATCCTGGTTTAGCGTTAAATAAATTTTCAAGCTCAGTTCCTATTATAGAACATTTCTCATCGCTCGATATACCTATCACAATGGCATTCCCATAAACTAGCCCAGCGGTTATTAAGAAGATCAATTCGTCTAAAGGAGTGCTACCGGCTAAAATTGCAATTACACCAAGTGGTTCGGCACGACTTATAATTTGAAAGCCGTTCTCTTGGAATGATTGATGATAAACGGTATCAACTGAATATGAGGTCCAAAATTTCATATAAAATATACATTTCTTCCACACCTGTTCATCGGTTTTATCTAAGATTCTATAAAAACGGGATACATTTTAGTTCGTACAGTTGTAAAAGTAATCTCTGCATTACTTAATTAATATTATTTACATTTTAAAATGAGTACTCCAGTTTTTATCCATAAAAGTGACAGCGTTTTCCAAGAAAGTTGTTTTAGAAAAATAATCTAATTTACTCCAAGACGCGAATGCCGCAATTGACTGTTTTGTGACGGATGAAATATCTTTCCTATAAATCAAATTTTTCTTTAAAATAACCAATAAGAACATTATATTTCAAATGCATGTCTTACTTACTTGGAAAATACTGAATTTCTTTCCGCAGGATAGTAATAATTACCCGCTTGAATAGGACTCGAAATAGTAGTGAGATTTTCAAAATAAGCTATGAAGATGACAAAACATGTTAATATTTTCTAAAAAATTCATTCTAGAAATACAAAATTTACCCCTTTTTCCTAAAAATGTACCATGTCCGAAAGAATCCCATGGAGAAAAAGGAACAGAAGGACTATAATGATTCGCGCTATTCACCCAAATGGTACCATACTGTAACGAAAATTAAACCTGAAAATGCTGTTTTCTCTTTATAACTCGTAAAAAATACATCCATACCTTTAATTGAAAAGGTAAAGATAATATTTCTACGGCATCATTGCTCCACACCGAAACACATAAACCTCCACTGGAAGAATTAACTTGTGATGCAGCTTCCTGCAAGGTTCTAATAGGCATTATTGAAATTACACGATGATGAGCGGTTTTTTTTTCATCATTTATGACAGGTAAATTCAAGGCTGAGTTGTCGTTAACTAAAAATATGCAATTGAAAGTTCGATGAATTAATTCAATGATCTGAAAAAAATAAATTAATTAAGATCTATAAATAAGAGACGCAAAACGTAAAAAAACATATAAATTTACTTCAACTCCTCGGCTATTCTTCTCTTTAATCAGTTTATTCAAAATTAGATCTACCTCCGAATTATTTTCTTGACCATCAAAATTAGCGTTGCGTTTTTTTACGACGAATTTTAAAATCTGGAGAAATTTCTCGTAGCTAGTTTCCTCTACGTAAATAATATTCGGGAACCACAACGACTAGAAAATTGAGGTGATTGAGAATCGTATTTTCAAAAATTTAGCATATGGAAAAAAAATTAGACAAACTTCACTGGATTCTGTGTAATTGATAATGGAATCAATGGCAGAATCAACATCAGCGGTTTTCAATATGATTACTGGGCACATCGATTTTTTTCTAAATATTACTATTCGACAAAACGAAAAAGAAAAAAATGCACTTCAAAAATTTTCATTCAATATTCAAATAATCGAATTTTACCATTGCTGAAATGAAAATTATCAGAAGACGGTATTCCTTCCGGTACTAGACCAATAACTTCAGAAAAATGAGATGAAATAATTGGAAAACTATCTTCGCCAACATAGGGAATAATATTAAGAACACCAGCTGGTAATCTGTGAACAGAAATTCCTTCTTTTTATTTCTATTAGAATAATTTGGTTAATCCAAAAACTCGAATCGATTTACCCGGCTTCGTAAAGAATGGCAGCGAAACAAACTAGAATCACAGATAATGAAGGATTTGCTAGTAACACGATCGTATTACCAGCAGAAATAGGAGCGGTAACGATCAAACTAAAAGTAGAAAATACACGACAATCTTCTAAAATTACAGCGCATAAGCTTCCTAGGGAAAGAGAAGTCTTAATAAAAATGAATCAATTAAAAATAATAAAAAAAAACTTTACCTTTCGATTTTAAATTGAGACTGGCAAGGTTTACTTTATTCGATAGTTTCGAATAATAGGAAAATGTTTGTGCGCAGAATGATATATCGTTTTCCAAATCGTGGACATTTTCATCACAAATTTGTGCGACGTTCAGTAAGATATTTTTCTTCGCAACTACTGCTTTACTAGCTCTGAAAAAAGAGTTCGTCTGTAATACGATACTTCAAAACAGCATGATTTTATGACAATCTTTACTTAGCCAAAATTGCACAACGATTTGGATGATTGGTCCATTCATTCAAAGCATCAGCTGACGACTGAATAGCTTCTTTGATGAAATTTCCAGCGTTTAATTCTTTAAACTCACCAGAAATAAAACACCCGGTGCTGTTACCATTTTGTGACAAGTTTTTTATAATCTAGTAAGAAAAAAAACAATAAATTTAGTATCTAGGAATATCATTGAATTCTGAATCATTTAATTATAGGCAAACAAAAATAATTAACACAATTATTAATTAAAAAACTTACGTTTTTCAAGTCCATTTTTGAAGACTTCTGCGTTCACGTACTCACGTAACTAACGGGGAATAAATAATTATTACATCAAATAAGTATGAAAACTCAAAATTAAATTTGCTTCAATTAAAATCTTGAAAGGAATGAACTTTAGAGTTTGAACGAACCGGCTTTGTCTTTTCTTCATAAGCTTTTTACGTAAAGCTTTGGGCTTACAGCATACCTTGTCGTATTATTGGCTCCATTTTGTAGTCTTTAGTTCTTGAACTTATATAGTCTCAGTTGATAAGTTGATGATAAAAATTATTTGCGTTGCTTTTTTTGGATAATTTTAAAGTTTATTACTTCTTCGTATTCAAATATCTGATTAGTGATTACTCAATTAGAATGGAGGTATGAACCAATGTGCTCTTTTTGTTTTAATGTTATATCATCGTACTTGAAATATTAAAGAATGATAATAATTTCAGGAGATGAAGAAATTTTTGCAACAGATTTTACATCGTGTCGATGGTTTACATTATATTCTAATATCCGATAAAGATGGAGTTCCTTTTATTAAAAGTAAACATTACATATTATACTGCAGCATGACGAATAATTATAATGATCAAGGTTCATGCATTCATGTTTCACTGTTCATTGAATTAACCCTGCATTCCAGTGAATTCTCCAAATGCTCCTGATATTGGATCAAGACTACATTTACTTTCAAATTTTGGAATTGTAGCAGATCAAGCTCACAAGTTAGAAGTTGGAAGAACACTTTCTATTACTTCTGTTCATTCCTCTTATCAGGTGTGATTATTCGGTACGGTGTTAAATATATATATTAAACTGCGTTATTATGAAAAAGTTTTCCGTAGGTAATTCAAGTGTACAGTCTGCCTTTAATAATTACTTTTATTGCTGAATCTGAAGCTAATACGGGATACATACAAAGCTTGGAAAGTCAATTAGAGCCTTTGTTAAATGACTTAAAAGAAATTGTAATTGAGAGACACGAAATAAAATGAGTATTTTTTTAAATTTCCTAATTTTTTAATTATATTTATTCATAATTCGTTACCTTTTTCTCTATAATTGTGTCTATTTATTGTTTCATGTTTTCTTTTGATATCACTTGTTAATCATAAGATAAATATTATTAATAAAAGCTATGTACTAGAAACTGGTTTATGAAACTGTGTCGGTTTTACTTTATTCGATAACTTTTTATTTAATTTGCTCAGAATTCGTGGTTCTAGTTACTTTTGGGGCTTAGAGATTGTTATTTGTTATCTTTCAAGTGAAAGTGTATCCAAAATTCTGAATGCAATTACCTGCACCTTAAATTTAAAACGAAGATCAAAATTTGAGGAATTATTTTCTAAATTTAATTTTTAGAGCAATTCTTCAAATTCCCCCTTTTATCCTTTGTGAAATATATTATTTATTTTTAGGTGTGTTTGTTAATAAGGCGTCTTTTGTATTCTTATCAGTTGTTTAAATTAGTGTGTGGATCTTGGTGCGAATAACAGCTATATTTTATAAAATTTGAATAATCTGACTTGATAGTTCACCGTAAATTTTTTCATTATGGATGATCAAATAATGGAGAAAGTTCGAAAATTCGTCACAAAAGTTCCCAAATTGAAATTTGTGAGTATTGATTGTTACTTATCGAGTTTCTAAAATATATACATTTAAATCTAACCAGCTGTAATTAAATGGAATTTACTATTTTCAGATGATCCCGCACTTACCAATTTATATCGGAGGTGGATTCGTATTGTTTACATACGCTCTTTTCACAATATTTGATAACATGCCAGATTATGATTTACCAAATCGGACTCCGCCGCCTTCGACTAGGAGCACTTCGTGATAGACAATTTTTTGTTTGTTTATTATGTTGATTATAATTGTTAGTGTAGTGTTTATTTAATAAAACTAAAAATTTAAGCTTTTTCTTATTTGTCTATCGTTTACACTTTTCAAGCTCACTAATAAGAAAAATGTTGTTTAAACATAGAATTCTGCTTAAAATCAACATACAGTAATCTGAAAAATCACTAAAAAAATGAGTGCTTCAAAAAGACACAGGCCACACATAACATATTCCGTAGCGTACAGCATTTATTAAACGTACTCAATTTATGAATCCTATAATTTAATGTAAACGCAACGAGAATCATATGGATACGCAATAATAATTAAGAAGAATTTTACGATATTAATTTTCTTGATACTCATGAAATATCATTTCATTTTGTATCGCTATCTATATACATACAATTGAATTATACATTACGAATCAATACCTATACACAGAACAACAAATATTTATTTCCAGCAAAAACTAACAGTGTACTTCAATTAATGTTCAAGATGTTTTTGAAGATGAACAGTTCCGATATTAGTCACGGCGTAGGATTCATCAGATGGATCACCAGGTTTTCTATATTCTGGAGCTTGACAAACAGGTTTAACCCCAGAGAAATTGAACAACTTGAGGAACAAAACATTTTGCATCATTATTTCTTGTAAACTGAACGCATAACTTGATAATTAACACTTACTTTGAAGTCTTTTTCTCGGTACTTTTCCCAATTACCTTTACCAGTTATAGGACTGATTCCGTCAGGATTAGTAAGAAACGTACGAAGACTGAACCAAGTGCACAGGCCAATTCCGGCAATCATACAGGAATACATAGGCCATAACTGAAAATGAAATCATAATCCCGAAATGAATCTATAAAGTAATTAACGTAGATGATTTAATCACTATGAACGTTAGATATTTACCCCGGGATTTTTTTTTAAAGTGCTAGGGGTCATACCGTACATCATGTTTTTCTCTAACCAATCACCAAAACCCATGATTTTGATATTAATTTCAATTAAAAAGCAATACAACAACGATTTCTGAAAGATAACACTTCGTTTACGCTTAATATAAAAGATTAAAGAAACTTTAATCTGAAAATCTTTATACAGCCGTGTAAAGATATTAAGTAAATTGATGTCTTATCTCATATTAAAATTAAAAACGTGAAGTCATGAAGGTCATTGAGCTTAAGCCTGGTGAATGAATAAAATCAGTAATACAAAATGAAAACAAATATTTTCAAAGTTCGGTATATAGCGACTCTACTGAATAAGAAGTAACTTATACAAGCAAAATTGATAAAAACCAGGTACCCGGAATTTAGATTATAGCACGCCTATTCGATAAACAATTTTTCTTCATGCAGTACGGTCGTTCATAAAATATCGTTTATGTTTAGATTTATTTGATTTCTGACGAAAATACCGGCTATTCTAATTATTTGACTACAATATTGAAGCACAATTATAAAGTAACAATGGGTGACAGTAACAAAGGAAAAGTAAGTGTTATTTAATTGAACTTTGATATGTACTCGTGTTTTCTTCTTTTGTGTAAAGTTACCCATTAGATTTATTCAGCGTGTAAAAAACATGTCGTTTTACTGGTGCGATGTAGTTATGTATGTTGGTGTTTTGGTTTTAGGAAATCGAACATATTAATTTGAAAGTCTTAGGACAAGATAACGCTATCGTTCAGTTCAAAATCAAGAAACACACGCCCTTAAAGAAACTGATGAATGCATACTGTGACAGAGTGGTGAGTCTTGTATCAATTTACGTTCATACGTTACGCCGTTATATGCATTGCGCTTAGCATGCAGGCTTTTTCATGTTTTGCAATTTTCTTAATGAAATATTTCTTTTTGTAATACAATCATGTTGAACTTCCATGATTGTTTCAATACTGATTAATCTGATTATTTACAGGGACTCGCGATGGCCACCGTAAGATTCCGATTTGATGGGCAAGCAATTAACGAAACAGACACTCCATTATCGCTTGAGATGGAAGAAGGTGACACGATCGAGGTGTATCAACAACAAACTGGTGGCAGTTCATTTTGAAAGTAATTATTAAGGAATTATTGTATTAAATATTAATCCATTTTATATATAAATAAATGTAATAAGTGAACCAGTTCATTTTGATTTATTTCAACGTGTTACCCTCATCATTTCAAACACCGGTATGATGAATATGTGGCTTCGTCGTGATAATGGAAAATTCAAGCGTCGAAAATAACATAAACAAAGAATAATAAATATTGCTTAGTTTTAGTTCTGTGTACTTTCGAAAAAATTTCTATTTTTCGAATTCCGATTTCATTAAATCATCGTTAAAAAATTTCTACTCCAGTTGAAGAATTTCGGATTGAAGTTTTAATCAACGTGAAAAATTGAACGTTTATACGTAGTTGAACCTTAGAAGAACATGCAGTAATTTGGTACACGAGTTTCTTTTGATTGAAATTTTCAGTAAATAGTTCCGTACTTGACAATTTATTCGGCAAGAAAAATGTTGACCGTTATCGTGTTTCAGGAATGGCGCTTGATGACGTTTCTACATCGTTATCACATTTTATCTGTACTGCATTAATGTTTTTTTTTTCATTGTAAACTTGAATTCTAGATGATTTTAACTCTGGAAAGTTATTTCTTAATACGGAGCAGTAGTAACGAGAAATCAATTTTTTGAATTTCCATCATAATGATATCATTAACAGATGAGTTGAGAGTGTTGAAATCAGACTTTTCATGTCTGAAGGAAAAAATAACTTCAGTAGAACAGCGGATTAAATCGATAGAAAATAAAATAACTACATCAAGCGATAAACATGTAGCATTACCAGAGTTGCATTCGTATGTAAAGTCGGCTTGTCGTTTGGAGAATGACGCGAGAATTGATTATAACGCAATAAATCCCGCAGTGTCAGCACCCTCTGTAACACAAGATTTGGATAATAAAACTAGGAGCATTATCGAAGAATTGATGTGGGAAAGCACGTTATCTAAAGCTGTGCTCCAAGTTCGTGAAAACTTTACCGATGGGTATTCCAGGGAGATGTTTTTACGTTACTCGTTTGAGTTGGTTTTAGAAAAAGATGAACAGTATCGTAAAATGATAGGTACTTTATTTGGACATCTTTTGGCACAAAACGTCGTCAATCAAACCAATATTTTCAATTCCTTATGTTCTGTTTTAATGATAATTGAAAATTCCAACAATTATAATACGCAAAAGTGGCAAAATCTTACTGAAATTTTGCTACCTATTATTTTGGAAAGTCACATTAAAGTTTTACAACTTCAAAGAAAAGCTCAGGCAATTCTCAAACAAGAATGCTATCACGAATTCTTTAGTCATCTGACAAGTGCGATCGAAGCGAG
Source organism: Maconellicoccus hirsutus (assembly GCA_003261595.1). NCBI lineage: Eukaryota > Metazoa > Arthropoda > Insecta > Hemiptera > Pseudococcidae > Maconellicoccus > Maconellicoccus hirsutus. Next base: position 20,966 of record QBDW01010365.1, on the reverse strand, counting down.
TAAGAAACAAAATTTTAAATCTGATAACTGTAAAATTTCAGTTGCCAATATTCCTTCACAGCCTATACCAACCCCTCCTTGTATGACAGACGAAAATATGAAACTTAAACCGACAGAAGAAATGAGCCGAGATTCAAAAATGAAGCTTATTAACGCAATAGAGACAGATTACATTGATGGAATGAATTTATTTGATGATGATAGATTTTCAAAATGCAAAATGTCGATGGAAATTGATCGCGTAGACAAAGACAACTGTAAGCAAATTTTGGAGAATATGTTAAATGATTTTATTAATGATGGCAGTATAAATATCGCCATTCGTAAAATTGAAAAATTGCAAATTAGTTACGATATTAAAACAATCATCGAAGAACTTATTTTTATCGGCATTGAAAGAGAATCTGAATCTAGATTGGCCGTTGGCGCACTACTTTTGAAAATCGCTTCTTCTGGTTTGACTGATTACAAGAAAATTCTAGTCATGATTTGCAATAATGCGCACAGTGTTGAAAAATTCATCTTAAATCCGAACACCAGAAATAACGTATGCGTCGCATTTGCCGAAATTTTATCCCCTCTTATAGCAAGCGGTAAAGTTGATATGAATCAGTTAACGACGATTGCATCAACCGTTCTTCCAGAGGAAACTAAAGCCATTTTTACTTGGATGATTGAGAAAATATTAAGTGAAAAAAACGTAACAAGTGCTCTGCATCCCGTCAAACCACAACCCACCACTTTATTAACGGATAAAGTATTGAAACGATTGCATCAGTACTTGGATAAAGGTGAACGAGTAGAACCGAAAGCCAGTTCAACGGCACCTGCTGGCGTTACCAATGCTGTGGCGGACGTTAAAGAGTATAATATCTCAAAACCAAAAAAAGTACAAGGATTTATTAAAATTGATCCTCCCATGAACGAACCAATTCCTGAGAGACAAGAAAAATCTCAAAATTACGCTCAAGAGTCTTCAGAACAAGACAATTATTTGATGTTAAAACGCAAAAAATTATTGAAAGAAAGAATTGAAAATATAGGAGATAAAAGTGACATAAAAATAGAAGATTTGATTGCCGATCAAAATGCCAAGAAAGCACCCGATACTGAAGCTGGTGATGCACAAAGTAAAATAGCAGAACCTGCGAAACCCGATGCTGATTTACCACCGGTAAAACAACCTGAAAATTTACCCTCGAGCGCGATTAAAGAAAAAATGCAAGAAATTATTGAACGTTTAATGGATACGGGTAAATTGGATGAATGTGTGACCACAGTTAAAGATACATTTAACGAGTACGTAACGTTGTTTTTGATTAATAATTTAGAACCGTTATTTGTCTTGTTTTTTTTACGTTTCTCAATGGTGTTCAGTTGGTAATAGGTATCTAAACTATACTTACCTATACCTATGCTAAACTTTCATGTTTATTCATAATTTAGTTGACCCTTAATCGTTAACATTTTCTGTATTTTACAGGTGTCAAACTGACTTAGTTTTTAAAGCTGCTTTCGAATACACTAAAGATAAAGATTCCGAGTACAGAACGCAATCCGGTACGTTGATAGCAGAAGCTTTTAGACACGATCCCAGGAGAGTAGGAGCTCAAATCATGAATACAATATCTCTCGAATTAGGAGATTTCATCGATACTCCGGAATTGTGGAAAGGAATGGCAGAGATCATTTGTTCTCCTATTTTAAGTGGCTTGATACGTTTTACCGATCTTAAATTGTTACCGAAATATTTTAAGCACACTCCGTATTGTGCATCTTTATTATTGGCAATATTTAAAGAAATTATACATAGGAGAGGGCCCGAATGGTTGGAGGAAAACTGGAAAAAATCTAAATTAGATCTTACTGCTTTTCTGCCTCACGAATCTGTTTATAAATTTATTACCGATAACGACTTGAACTTTATTGTTAAAGATGATCAGTTGGCTCATCTCAAGGAGAATGCGTCCGAAGCTTGAATGTAAAAATTTGTTGTTTGTAAAAATTGTATGTATTTATTGTTCATTATTATTTTTTTTAATTATTAAAAAAAATAGAAAAGAATTTATTTTTTACTTTTATTTCCAAGTATCTCTGAATGTAACAGTATTAAGTTCTTCAAAACTAGGAAAATTTTTGTATGAGTGAAGAAAAGCAATGAATATCTAACCTAGTGTACGTAGTACGTAGGTATTGAATGAATAGCAGAAATGAATTTGAAATGCCATGAAACAAATATAGAAATTTTGAATTGGTGATTAATTCGGACAAATTTCGAAGTTCAAAAATTAAAATTAGTTATTCGTCGGGGTCTTCGAGATTCTGCTACGATTTTTGATACATATTACTGATTTTAAATTTGAATCACTAGTTGAATAATTATGTTGGCTGTTGTGGCATGCACTGACGGTTGGTGAAAATTATGATTGATAAATAATTTCAAAAATCAATTGACAATTAGTTTACATGATAAATAATTCGATATCCTTTCATCAATTGAAACTTCTCTTTTGAAAAATTATTCAATTTCGTTACTTACTTGAGATTCAAGGAAAACAAATAATCTCTACGTGAAAAATCAGTAGATTCAAATCGTTCAAATTTCGAATTCAAGTTATGAATTCAGTGTTGCCAAATACAAAAACAAGTAACAATACGATTCGTTATCAACAGCTGAGTGATCTAAGTTATCATTCTGCATTTATAGTCAAGTTATTTTAGTTTTACGTATTTAAAGTAGTTCTATCATTTAAAACTGGTGATTTAAAGTGAAAAAATGTTTTCAAACGAGGAAAATCAGCGTAAAAAATTCAAAAAAAAGTAATAATTAATTTTTTATTGCTAAAACCTGAATGAAACCTACATTGATAATAAGTAAGATCTTTTCTAAAACTGCTTACGTATATTTCAGAAAAAGACGACGAACAAATGAAAAAATGAGAACGATAATCAAAAACATGAAAGAAGACATCGAACATGAACTTGACGCAAAGAATGAAAAGAATGATTTCACTACTACAAATATAGAAGCAATAGTGAAGGTACAAGAACATTCTATCAATGTCACATACTCGATTTTATTTTATTTTATTTTTCAAAAATAGGAAGTCTTGAGGGATGCAGACGTGAAAGAAATGATACGACAAACTCTTCATCCTGAAAGCGATGCGAATAGTCCTTATGAGCCGAAATTGACTCGCGCGAAAATTAGGTAATAACGAAGGAACACTCCAAAGCTGAAGGTTTTCTTATACCTAATTTTGAAAAATACAAATTGAATGGATTTCAGAGAATTACTCAAAGTGCGAGATGATTTATCATTTCCCATTTTATGGCCAATAACTAAAAAAAAGAATTTGGTTTCCGAATGCTTATCGTTGATAAATGAAAATTACTCTGAAAATTCATCCGAAGATGAAGAATATAAACCAGAAAAAGATCAAGTGATTCTTTCGAGCTCATGTTCAAATTGATTTCTTTGAATGAGACATGAAAATTTTCTTTCAGAATGAAAGTAACGCTGGTTCTTCATCTTTAATCGTTCAGTCTTCAGAAAATAAATACTCGTCAGAAAACGCAGCTTCAACTACTAATTCGTGGTCCAAAAATACTCATTCTTCCCTTTTAATACAAGAAGTTTGTTGTTTTTCTGTTTTATTCTTAAATCAGTTTCGGATTAATACGTATTATGTGAACGGTTTCATCGTTGTGCAGGAAAATATCGGTCAACGTACCAGATCCAAGTTACCTTTGATAGATACTCCTTTGGAAGTTATTGAACAAGCTTTTGTTCCTCCTGATATCACTTTAGACATGTACGAAACCGAATGCGAAAATGAAAATTGGGCGAATTTCATTAAAGAATTTGTTCAGCCGATGGGTAATATTTGTTTTAATGATAGAATCAGAATGATTTTTCACCGAAGATGATAATTTACTCGTTACAATGGGCAGATACTAAATATAACGAACCAACTGATTTGGACGACGATCAGGATGACCCGGAATACAATATTTTGGCTGACGAAGAGACTGGTGAATATTTAAATAATTCAATTAGATCTTTTTGTTTGAAGATTTCTTATCATTTAAAATACTATTTTCAGTTGACAGAGAAGAATTACGTGAAGATAGAGACGTGGAAGTACCTCGCCAAGAAGTGAACGATTTAATTGCTGAATTATTTCGTGATTGCGAACCAATGAACTCAATCGTTGTACGTATCAATTAGCCAAAATAAAACTGAACATTAGGACTTAATTTATATTATTTCGTCGTAGGAGGACGTGAGAACGAACAAAGATACCAATCAATGGCGTGCTTCAGATGTCCTGCCATTTGAAGTTCCTAACGATAATGTGGTTTCAGCACCGATAATCGAAACTGTTTCCAAATCATCATTGAGTGATCAAAATTCTACTGGAGATGATTCTCCGTTCGTTGTATCTTCGGATCTTCCATTATTACTTCCCGCTCAACGTCTACTGTTGAATCAGCAACTAAGACAACACGTTCAAATAATTACTACGAATTTTCTTCAATTTCACAAACATGCTCTTTTTTTTAATTACGCGAAGCAGATGAAAATGTTATTGGTAATTTTGAGTTTTTATTTCACATGAAATTTATTTGCGAAATGAAATCATTTGATTCATATTTCAGATGAGCATTAAAAACTTATCTGCAGACAATCCAAATTCAGCGTTTTTTGCTTCAAATTTACAAAGTGCTGTACAAATTATAAATAAATGGGAAGAATCACACGTCGATGTTGAAGAACCAGTTTTGAATGTTTTCAAGTAAAATTCACGACATTTCTCATTTATATCTATATTACGTAATTAATAATCGTTCGCGTTTTATGTAGGAGAATATCGAAAAAAGAAAAAAAACAAAAGGAAAACTTTCCTGAAGGAATGATGAAAGTTGTAACAAAAAGCGATGCATTCCTTTATCCGTTATTATTACCTCATGTGCCTTTTTCTTCAGATATTCAACATCCCAAACACAAAAAATTTTTAATGGTATCTGAAGAATGGTAAATTGTTATTTTTCGTAGTTGTATATAATCTTGAAAGAAGCAATTAATTTTTCCAAATATTAATAGGCTGCTGGCAGTCGGATTACAAGAATTTATTCCCTTCGTGGAACAAAATGCGAAACAGAATGGCAAAAATGTGAAGAAAGATGCTATAATCGGTGAAGCTGTCGATTTAATTATACATTATTTATTGCCTTGTTTTATTAGAAAATTCTTACTTGAATATATTAAAAAGAAACGTGCCGAATCAACTCCAAATTTCATTAAAGTAAGTAGTACTCTCGTTTTATTTTTTAAACATTCATCTTGCTTTCTTCAGCTTTATAGTAACTTGTAATGAAAAATTTTCATTTCTTTGCAGGAATTTTTCGAAAAAGGTAAAGCCACGCCTTTGAAACATTATGTGATACCGGTTGCTTCTAAACCTTTATTTAAACAATCTTATGAACTGTTACCTGACGTGTGGGCTGAATATGTACAAAAACATTACCTTGTACTTAAGATGAAGAAATGAGAAAGTTCTACGATTTCTTTTGTGATAATTTTTGCACTAGTCTTTACAGCATCATCTTTTATTTCATGTGGGCTGTAATACAGATAAAAAGTTTATTATTATTAATTACTATGATTAGTTGATGATTTTTTACCTATGTTATATTTTTGCATTTCTTTTTTAATGCAAGTAAAATACTTTATATTATTTCTGAATTAATTTTTTCATGTTGGAAATATTTATTTGTTGACTGAGCCAACATTTTCGCTCGATATGAACCTTTACTTTCTATTTTAATTATAAATCGGTTAAACCTTTCGAAAATTGCGGATTAAATATGAGCGGCAACTTTTTTACAAAGTAATAATAATTGCAAAAGGCAAATTTAATTTACGTAACCAAACTTTTCTGTTTAGGTTTTTTTGCGTTTCATTCGTCATTTATTGAACATTCCAAACATTTTGCATAATACATTTGTAAACAGTATTTTTGTACTATGTACTTGAAGTTTAAATTTCATAACTTTTAGTAATGAAAATAAATTAAAAAAAAATTAAAAGTATTTAAAAAATTAAAAATCTTTTTTGTCTTTTGAGATTACCGTTTCACACTGAAATCGTTTGGCAACATTGTAATGAGACGATGTTAAAGCGGCAACATTGTATTAACGGTTAATTCGCTTTCGATTTTTTTCTCCGTTGATTGAACAAAGATAAAATTAAATTTAGAAAAAGTGGCGGTTAACGACTTATAAAGGTTCAGTAGTGCGTACTTCGTAGCCATTTGTAACGTTCAATTTGGAAAATTTCTACTTCTGAATACAAATTATATATTCTTTTAAATCGTATTTTTACATAATCATTCAATATGGTGAGTACCTTGGATTTCTTTTTTAATAATGTGATCTTTTAACGTCCTTATATTCTGTTTCGTTGGCTATTCGTTATATGTATGTTTCCATTTCCGGCATGTGTCATTTTACCCTAATTTTACTTTAGCGTTTTACGCCTCGATAACTGTTTTTGTCTCTTATTTTAGCGCAATTATTCAATAATAAATAATTTAGGGTGTTTCCGTTTTGGAATTTATTCAAGTATTTAATTTCAATTTCTCGAGTGATCGAGTAATTCATGTTGATTACGTAATTCTTTACAGCGCGAATGTATTTCTATCCACGTTGGTCAAGCTGGAGTTCAAATCGGTAACGCTTGCTGGGAACTCTACTGCTTAGAACATGGCATCCAGCCTGACGGTCAAATGCCCTCCGACAAAACGATCGGCTCAGGAGACGACAGCTTTAACACCTTCTTCAGTGAAACTGGCGCCGGTAAACATGTGCCTAGAGCTGTTTTCGTCGATTTGGAACCAACTGTCGTCGATGAAGTTCGTACTGGCACGTACAAGCAATTATTTCACCCCGAACAATTAATCACTGGCAAAGAAGACGCCGCTAATAATTACGCCAGAGGACACTACACAATCGGCAAAGAAATCGTCGACATTGTTTTGGATAGAATTCGTAAATTGGCCGATCAATGCACCGGTTTGCAAGGTTTTCTGATTTTCCATTCTTTCGGAGGCGGTACTGGTTCTGGTTTTACGTCATTATTGATGGAAAGATTATCGGTCGATTATGGTAAAAAGAGTAAACTGGAATTCGCTATTTATCCTGCTCCTCAGGTACGTCGCATGTGTTACATTTAAATTGAAATTAACTCTTTCATTCAATGTATTCTTTATTTAGGTTTCTACCGCTGTTGTCGAACCTTATAATTCTATTCTCACCACTCACACTACATTGGAACACTCGGATTGCGCTTTCATGGTCGATAACGAAGCCATTTATGACATTTGCAGACGTAACTTGGATATCGAAAGACCCACATATACGAATTTGAACAGGCTCATCGGTCAAATTGTCTCTTCTATTACCGCCTCGTTGAGATTTGACGGCGCTTTAAACGTAGACTTGACCGAATTCCAAACCAATTTAGTCCCCTATCCAAGAATTCATTTTCCGTTGGTCACCTACGCTCCGGTTATCAGCGCCGAGAAGGCGTATCACGAACAACTATCTGTCGCTGAAATAACCAACGCTTGCTTCGAACCAGCTAACCAAATGGTAAAATGCGATCCTCGTCATGGTAAGTATATGGCCTGCTGTATGTTATACCGAGGAGATGTCGTACCCAAAGATGTCAACGCTGCTATTGCTACAATCAAAACAAAAAGAACTATTCAATTCGTTGATTGGTGCCCAACTGGTTTCAAAGTTGGTAAGGACAAATGTCTATACACTTTTCAACAAATATATTAACGTGACTAATTATTTTAATCATTTCCCCAGGTATTAATTATCAACCACCTACTGTCGTACCCGGCGGTGATTTAGCCAAAGTACAAAGAGCCGTTTGCATGTTATCAAATACCACAGCTATCGCTGAAGCATGGGCTAGATTAGATCATAAATTCGACTTGATGTACGCTAAGAGAGCTTTCGTACATTGGTACGTCGGTGAAGGTATGGAAGAGGGTGAATTCTCCGAAGCTCGTGAAGATTTAGCCGCCTTGGAAAAAGATTACGAAGAAGTTGGCATGGATTCCGTTGAAGGCGAAGGAGAAGGAGCTGAAGAATATTAAACGCGCTTTATTCAAAATACCTCAAATAGCTTTAACATCAAAACTAATTTTAAGTGCTTTAATACATTATTATATTGCGTTGTAGTTTTGTCTTTTTTTCGAATTTTCTAACGTTTATCGAAATGTTGACACGATCTAATTAAACATTGATTACTCAACTAATGAGTTGAAATATAGGTTTTGTAAGATTCTTTGGTCACGTGGTGGTGAAGTTGTAAATTCTATAGGTAAATTAATCAATAATGGGAGAAATTTTTAAAAATCATCTTGAAATAAATCAGGCCTAAGTCACATGTTTTCTCGTGTTGTGTATTCTTCGAGCTGTTATGTGTGACGATGCGTGAAGGTGTGGCCGAGCCGCTAGTTTTCAGCGGCGTTCATCAATATCCTCGCTCGTGTCGAAATCCATTTTTTTATTTTCAAAATCATGAATTTTTTAGACGAATGAAGCCATAGGTACGTTTGTTGTTCAATAATTTAATGAAATACTTGAAAAATTTTTACGAAAAAACATGAATGAATTAGAATTGTAAATTCAGCGAATATCTGATTTACTTGCGTAAACAAAAAACAGCAACTTGTTTGATAAGTTCTTTATTCAAAAAGTTGGAATAATAAGAAATTATCGACGCAAGCTTGTATTTCGTTTTAGCTCACGCAATATGCAGAGCATAACATCGCGTGTAAGAACCTACAAGGATGAATATAAAACAAACGATCAAAAATATTTGATGTTTAAGGATTAGGTGTAAAACTGCCGAATAGAAAAAATTACACTTTTGGGCATTATAAACCAATAACTTGCGGAAAATACCCCTTGTCTGCAAAGTTTATATGAATGTAGAGCAGTCAAGAAAAAGAGTCATAGGTAGTTAGGCACCTACATAACTACCCAGGTAGTAGCTAGAGCTACTAGCTATCTACTACGGGGTGGTCGATTGATCGTGGGCCACCTCGGGAGAATAAATTATATTTTTTTCGGTTTTATTGTAAAAATGGCAGCAATGGCCTAAACAATGTTAAATTGGACATCACTTTGTTCAATAAGAAAACAAGTTTGGTCTTATCAATTCACTTTCAAGTTGAAAAATTGCAATTTAATTCTATTCACTATTTTTAGAATTGATAAAACTACGCTAATTACAATTTTTCAACTTAAGAAATGGTTATGATGACCTACTACTTAATTATCCATCTACATAAAAAACCAATAATGCTAAAGAAACAAAAATTTACCATTCAAAAAAAGAACAAAAGGTGACTACACTGACGAAGTTATGATACGTTTTATACTTATAAAAAACTAATTTCAAATTAAGTGTCTCGGCTCCATAATTTCATCCAGAATCCAGTAGTGTTTCGTAAACCAGGAAGAAACGTTAATTTTAAATCGTTCATTTTCAAGTTAGTGGTGAAACGATAACGTCTCAGAAGATAAACTAATTGAGTTTTCATCGACATCATCGCATAAGTAGCGCCTAAATAAAAGCAATAATTTGAGCAAAGTTTGAAACAAACGTCATCAAAAGTGATAATGACGTCGGTGGCTAAGTACTAGGTAATCAACGACTTACCAACACATGATCGAAGACCTGCTCCGAATGGAAAAAAAACTTCTCTTTGAGTGGTTATGTTGTTTGGTGCGAAATGTTCAGGATCCCATTCCTCGGGGTTTGGAAACACCTTTCGATCGTGGTGCGCGGCGTAAAATGCTATGAGCATCGTATGATTTGCTGGTATTATTCGGCCATCTGTTGTACGAAAAAGAGCCATAAGTAGTATGCAAAGAACTACAACGTAACAGTATGACAGGGGGAAGCAATCGTCAATGGTGATAGATATACCAGATATGTAAGTAGGTAAATTTAAAAACATTCACCGTTTAATATAATATCTTCATTGTGTCTTCTAAAAGTGATTGGTAACAAGGTAAATTTTCGGAGAGTTTCTTTGATACACCGCTCCAAGTATACGAATTTTCTTATATCTTCAATTTCTACTTCTCGATCACTATTGCCAAGTACTGTTTTGATTTCTTCATAGACCCGTTCCTGAATTATTTACAAAAAGGTGCGCATGTGATGTGAACACGAACTAAATCTTATAATGGAGAACAAAGATTTGAGATTCTACTTGTATATTGGGATACATAGCCATCATCAAAAGAACAAAGTTGGTTATCGTTGACGTACTGTCATTACCCTGAGAAATTTTAATAGGACATTGATTAATTAGTGTTAGGTTGGTTTTGTAAACTTCCGCCATATTTTTAAGTTGCTTAAAATTCCTCGCATGGTTAAACCATTTGCATATAATTTGTAATTAAAATCGCATAATAAATTGCACCTCCGTATTAAAATGATAAAATAACATATTTCTCAACTTGTAATTCGTTTTGTGCGTCGTATGAAAAAATTATTACCTCACCAGGATGATCATACTTGCGATTTCAGCTCTGACATGTTTCTCAGTGAATTCTGCATCGGCGATGTGTGAGTTCAGTAATGAATCAATTAATGTCTTGGAGTTGTCTGTTTCTGTGAAATATGAGATGAGTTATTATTTAAATTATCATTGTTTGAGATCTCAGGACTGTCGTAGATTTGCCATTTTATCTACATGCCTTTACGCTGTTCATTTTCTTGGAGCTTTTTTTCGTACTCCTGTAATCTTTCCTTCACGATCTGTGGAAAATTATTGTTATTCGATTTCTTTAGGGAAATATACGAATCACAAATCAAAGGGATATTCACTTGACGAGGAAATCGATGCATTGTTTTGAATATTTCGATTTTTCCGCTAATAAGTAGATACAGTTTGTATATTAACTTTGGAAGCAACACAGGACACGTGAATCTTGAAGTTTCAATTTCTAATGATCTATTTAAGAAATTAATTTATTGTTTCGCCTGAGATAACGTATTCAGGAATGATTTCCTTTGGCTTACTTGTTGAAGGCATCGGTGAATTCGGTGATTGAACGATCTCCTCTTTCTAATTTATGACCTGTCATGTTTTCTAAAAAAAAATTACAAATGCGTAAACCGTTCTTTGATTAATTGATGAAACTACACGAATTAGGTAAACGTTTATGAGCTAACGAGTGATTGAAAGTGAATTCGTGTGATTCACATGTTTCCACGTATTGATGGCAATATCGTTATCTGCGAACTTCTTTAGGTCATTAGTCAGGAGGAAGGAATATTTGTTGAATATTTTCAAATACTCTTGCAACATGTTTGGCGAAAAAGCTGATGTAACTATTCTTCGGTGTTTACGCCATTTTTCACCTATTTTCAGGGCGAAATTTTAGAAATATAACACGACTGATTCAATTAAATATCAAACAAACCTTGTAAACCAGCTATGCTATCTCCAAATACCATTTCGAACATTCCCAAAAGATCTCTTTCCAGAGTTCTGTTCAACACAACCTAGATTTGAGTATTTGTGAGTTAACGTCTTCGTATTTAAATATCACCAAATACAGGTAGGTACGAGCATAATGATAATCTATATTACCTGTATATCCTGACTTCTTCCCAAGATGAATATAGGTTTATGGAGAAGCCAGAACACCAACGGTGTCTCGTGTTCCGTAATTAATTTGTACCACTTGATTGCGCGTTCTTTGAAATGACGAAGTCATACAAAGAAAAAAATTCGATTAGTACTACTTGTTGGACAGTTTGTGATTTGTAATTAAAAGATGATATTTTACCTTTTTTTGTTCCTACCACAATATTTAAATTTCCAATTAGCGGAACAGTAGGTATGCTGTTGAACGACTCTAATTTTTTTGTCAAGCCACGCATTCGATATTTGTACAAATAATACATCCACAGTACTCCAAATAGTATTATTAATATCGTTGAAAAGTTACCACTCCAATACTTGTGTAGTAATACTTTCAGCTGTGATTCCATTCTCCTATACGATGACGACCAAATGATCCACCAAAAAAAATAATTTGTTCGCTATTAAGTTCTTCTGCTGCAGGTTTGATTTAAGTTGAAATGTTTGTGAAATTATTTTATTCTAGTATACGAAAGTATCTTACCTGGTAACCGTAAATACCAAAAAGTTATGTACCTAAAGGATATTCGCTGCAGTTTATCGTTAATTACCAAGACACTAACTAGTGGAGTTACGTTGAGTTGACGACTTCTCTTTTTTTACTTATTCGGATTTTTTTTTCTCCCACTTTCGCTCAGTTAATTTCCTCGAATTCGTTATTTTATTTGCAAATTTCACGTCATATAAAAAAATCAATAATTAAATGCAAATTTTTCGCGAGTTACCTATGTGCATAAATTATAATATATAGCTCTATGGACTGTGGTTCTACCCTAATGAAGTACATAGTAAATAAGTGAGTGCGTCACAAGTACTTTTCCACGAAAGATTTTTGGAGAGGGAGCCTTAATATGTGATACCTAATGTGAAACTTGAAAAAATGGAGTCCAATAATTAAATGCAAATTTTTCGCGGGTTACCTTTGTGCATAAATTATAATATATAGCTCTATGGACTGCGGTTCTACCCTAATTAAGTACATAGTAAATAAGTGAGTGCGTCACAAGTACTTTTCCACGAAAGATTTTTGGAGAGGGAGCTTAATATGTGATATATTAATGTGAAACTTGAAAAAATGGAGACATTGATAGGCAAGTGACATTTTGTAACATACGTATTTTAACGAAATTCTATGATAGAGTTTACTTCGACGTCAATCCAAAACCATGATTTAATTTACGCAGCCTCAAATGTATGAGTTGTTTTATAATTGTACTTAATTAATTTCAGTAAACGCTCACATAGAAAAATGAAGTCCTATTTTTTAAATTATGGGATGTTATCCGAAAAACATAACATTCGGCATGTACGAGTAATTTTCCTTCAGAGAAAAAACAATTCATTTTTTAATGTAAACCATCAATGTAGGTGGAAAGAAATATCGAAACTTATTCTTTCACCTAAGATAACCTATTCAGAAATAATCTATTTTTAACTGACCTGTTGAACGCATCGGTGAATTCGGCAATTGAACGATCTCCTATTTCTAATTTATGACCCGTCGACCCGTCATGTTTTCTGAAAAAAAAATTACAAATGCGTAAACTGTTCTTTGATTAATTGGTGAAACTAATCGAATTAGGTAAATGTGGATGAGCTAACGAGTGATAGAAAGTAAATTAAATTCATCCACTTGTTTCCACGTGTTGATGGCAATATCGTTATCTGCGAATTTTTTTAAATTATTAACCAGGAGGAAGGAATATTTGTTGAATATATTCAAATACTCTTGCAACATGTTTGGCGAAAAAGCTGATGTAACTATTCTTCGATGTTTACGCCATTTTTCACCTATGTTCAGGGCGAAATATTGTATAACACGAGTGATTCAATTAAATAACAAACAAACCTTGTAAACCAGTTATGCTATCTCCAAATACCATTTCGAACATTCCCAAGAGATCTCTTTCCTGAGTTCTATTCAACACCACCTAGGTTTGTGTATTTTTGAATTAACGTCTTCGTATTTAAATATCACGAAATGCAGGTAGGTATGAACCAGCGAGCTCCCGGGTAAAGGACTACTAATATGATCGTATCCATCCACTACAGTTATGTAAGTTTAAGGTATTTATTAGTACCCCCTAACCCAAACATTCACTCACCACGCACCTTCTCAGCATTCCTAGATTTATGCATCTATCACAACAAGACCCGTAAACTGAAGCGAAACATAATGAACATTAACGTAGTACCGGGTGGCCGATTGATCGCGGGCCTCCTCGGGAAAATAAATTACTTTTTTTTTCGGTTCTATAGTAAAAATTGCAGCAATAGCCTAAACAATGTAGAACTGAACATCATTTTCTTTTACTAACAATCAAAGGCTTTAGGCAGATAAGCATAAGCGATCTGCCTCAGGATCCAGATTTTGATGATATTTGGGTATCAAGTGGGTACCATCGAGAAGCATTCATGACCAAAATTCTTCCCCCGTTTTCGAGAAATTAATTTTAGTTGAAATTTTAGTACATGGTAGACCCTCACAAGGGCCTTCCATGAAAAAATCAACAACCCCCCACTCCAATTTTTTCGCCCCCAAACGAGCGTTTTCGACTTCATTTATTTTTTTTAGGCCTGTCGTACCATGCCTAACGCAGCAATGCGCGTAACTGTAAACGAGACGCTACAACACGGTGAGAAGTACCGATTACGCGCGCGCGTTAAAGCTCGTCATTCAAATAATTTTTTTCTCAACATGTACTGATTTTTGGATGATGGGTCGTATAACATTTTTTGTTTGAAATAATTTCAAGATTATTTAACGATTTCTTCGGTGCCTAAAAAGTCGACTTTGGTCACCTCTCCGGTTATCAGCGCCGAGAAGGCGTATCACGAACAACTATCTGTCGCTGAAATAACCAACGCTTGCTTCAAACCAGCTAACCAAATGGTAAAATGCGATCCTCGTCATGGTAAGTATATGGCCTGCTGTATGTTATACCGAGGAGATGTCGTACCCAAAGATGTCAACGCTGCTATTGCTACAATCAAAACCAAAAGAACTATTCAATTCGTTGATTGGTGCCCAACTGGTTTCAAAGTTGGTAAGGACAAATGTCTATACACTTTTCAACAAATATATTAACGCGACTAATTATTTTAATCATGTCCCCAGGTATTAACTATCAACCACCTACTGTCGTACCCGGCGGTGATTTAGCCAAAGTACAAAGAGCCGTTTGCATGTTATCAAATACCACAGCTATCGCTGAAGCATGGGCTAGATTAGATCATAAATTCGACTTGATGTACGCTAAGAGAGCTTTCGTACATTGGTACGTCGGTGAAGGTATGGAAGAGGGTGAATTCTCCGAAGCTCGTGAAGATTTAGCCGCCTTGGAAAAAGATTACGAAGAAGTTGGCATGGATTCCGTTGAAGGCGAAGGAGAAGGAGCTGAAGAATATTAAACGCGCTTTATTCAAAATACCTCAAATAGCTTTAACATCAAAACTAATTTTAAGTGCTTTAATACATTATTATATTGCGTTGTAGTTTTGTCTTTTTTTCGAATTTTCTAACGTTTATCGAAATGTTGACACGATCTAATTAAACATTGATTACTCAACTAATGAGTTGAAATATAGGTTTTGTAAGATTCTTTGGTCACGTGGTGGTGAAGTTGTAAATTCTATAGGTAAATTAATCAATAATGGGAGAAATTTTTAAAAATCGTCTTGAAATAAATCATTCTAGAGGTCAGGCCTAAGTCACATGTTTTCTCGTGATGTGTATTCTTCGAGCTGTTATGTGTGACGATGCGTGAAGGTGTGGCCGAGCCGCTAGTTTCCAGCGGCGTTCATCGGTATCCTCGCTCGTGTCGAACTTCATTTTTTCATTTTCAAAATCATGAATTTTTTAGACGGATGAAGCCATACGTTTGTTGTTCAATTATTTAATGAAATACTTGAAAAATTTTTACGAAAAAACATGAATGAATTAGTATTGTAAATTCACCGAATATCTGATTTACATGCGTAAACAAAAAACAGCAACTTGTTTGATAAGTTCTTTATTCAAAAAGTTGAAATAATAAAAAATTATCGACGCAATCTTGTATTTCGTTTTAGGTCACGTAATATGTAGAGCATAACATCGCATGTAAGAACCTACATGGATGAATATAAAACAAACGATCAAAAGTATTTGATATTTATGGATTAGGTGTAAAACTACCGAATACTCAAAGTATAATAAGTTATTTTTTTCATATCGTAAATCACTTTCTTAAAAGCAGTATTGTGGGTTTATGGCGGCCATTTTGACAACTTCAGTACTCACTTAGAATCGTTTCATTTAGTTTGTAATGTGATGAAATGCTTCTCAATGGCAGTTGAGTATTGGAATACTCGAAGCGCTAATTAGTTGACCGTGGAAAAAATGAAAAATTTCTCACCGTAAACAAAACAGGAAATATCATTGGTTCAATGGTAAAATTAATGCAATTATGACCAAGTTAAAGGTTTTTTCGGTGTATTATTAACATTAATCCTCCACAAAATTACCACATTTTGGAAACCATCGATCTTACGTAAATATATTTAAACGCATACGTTTAGTTCATTCAAGGTCATTTTGGTACATTGCTCCAGTTTTTTAAAACATAATTTTGCAATCCTAATTTGGTACTTGGTATTTTTTATTAGCTGGTATTTTTAGTTGCTTATGAACTATTCATTTCGTTAATTTGTGTAGTACATTATATAAAATTAAGGCGAGAAAAAAGATGAAAACTAATAGAAGGAACATGATCTGATTAAAACGATACGTAAATCGAAAATCAATGAAACAAGAAAATAATTCGACAACGGAAAAAATCACACTTTTGGGCATTATAAACCAATAACTTGCGGAAAATACCCCTTGTCTGCAAAGTTTATATGAATGTAGAGCAGTCAGGAAAATAGGTAGTTAGGCACCTACATAACTACCCGTAGTAGCTAGAGCTACTAGCTACCTACTACGGGGTGGTCGATTGATCGTGGGCCACCTCGGGAGAATAAATTATATTTTTTTCGGTTTTATTGTAAAAATGGCAGTAATGGCCTAAACAATGTTAAATTGGACATCACTTTGTTCAATAAGAAAACAAATTTGGTCTTATCAATTCACTTTCAAGTTGAAAAATTGCAATTTAATTCTATTCACTATTTTTAGAATTGATAAAACTACGCTAATTACAATTTTTCAACTAAAGAAATGGTTATGATGACCTACTACTTAATTATCCATCTACATAAAAAATCAATAATGCTAAAGAAACAAAAATTTACCATTCAAAAAAAGAACAAAAGGTGACTACACTGACGAAGTTATGATACGTTTTAATGTTTTATACTTATGAAAAACTAATTTCAAATTAAGTGTCTCGGCTCCATAATTTCATCCAGAATCCAGTAGTGTTTCGTAAACCAGGAAGAAACGTTAATTTTAAATCGTTCATTTTCATGTTAGTGGTGAAACGATAACATCTCAGAAGATAAACTAATTGAGTTTTCATCGACATCATCGCGTAAGTAGCGCCTAAATAAAAAGCAATAATTTGAGCAAAGTTTGAAACAAACGTCATCAAAAGTGATAATGACGTAGGTGGCTAAGTACTAGGTAATCAACGACTTACCAACACATGATCGAAGACCTGCTCCGAATGGAAAAAAAACTTCTCTTTGAGTGGTTATGTTGTTTGGTGCGAAATGTTCAGGATCCCATTCCTCGGGGTTTGGAAACACCTTTCGATCGTGGTGCGCGGCGTAAAATGCTATGATCATCGTATGATTCGCTGGTATTATTCGGCCATCTGTTGTACAAAAAAGAGCCATAAGCAGTAAGCAAAGCGCTACAACATTACAGCATAACAGAGGGAAGCAATCGGTAATGGTGATGGGTATAACAGATATATAGTAAGTAGGTAAATTTAAAAACATTCACCGTTTAATATAATATCTTCATTGTGTCTTCTAAAAGTGATTGGTAACACGGTGAATTTTCGGAGAGTTTCTTTGATACACCGCTCCAAGTATACGAATTTTCTTATATCTTCGGTTTCTACTTCTCGATCACTATTGCCAAATACCGTTTTGATTTCTTCATAGACCCTTTCCTGAATTATTTACAAAAAGGTGCGCATGTGAGTGAACTCGAACTGAATCTTATAATTGTGAACAAAAATTTGAGATTCTACTTGTATATTGGGATACATAGCCATCATCAAAAGAACAAAGTTGATCGTCGTTGACGTACTGTCATTTCCCTGAGAAATTTTAATAGGACATTTGATTAGTTAGTGTTAGGTAGGTTTTGTAAACTTCCGCCATATTTTTAAGTTTCTTAAAATTCCTCGCATGGTTAAACCATTTCCATAATATTTGTAATTAAAATCATGTAATAAATTGCACCTCCGTATTAAAATGATAAAATAACATATATTTCTCAACTTGTTATTCGTTTAGTGCGTCATATGAAACAATTATTCCCTCACCAGGATAATCAGATTTGCAATTTCAGCACTGACATGTTTCTCAGTGAATTCCGCATCAGCGATGTGTGCGTTCAGTAATGAGTCAATTAATGTCTTGGAGTTGTCCGTTTCTGTAAAATATGAGATGAGTTATTATTTAAATTATCATTGTTTGAGATCTCACGACTGTCGTAGATTTGCCGTTTTATCTACATGCCTTTATGCTGTTCATTTTCTTGGAGCTTTTTTTCGTACTCCTGTAATCTTTCCTTCACGATCTGTGTAAAATTATTATTATTCAATTTCATCAGGGAAATATACGAATCACAAATGAATCAAAGGCATATTCACGTGACGAGGAAATCGACGCATTGTTTTGAATATTTCAATTTTTCCGCTAATAAATAGATACAGTTTGTATATCAACTTTGGAAGCAACACAGGACACGTGAATCTTGAAGTTTCAATTCCTAATGATCTATTTAAGAAATTAATTTATTGTTTCGCCTGAGATAACGTATTTAGGAATGATTTCCTTTGGCTTACTTGCTGTACGCCTCGGTGAATTCGTCGATTGAACGATCTCCTATTTCTACCTTATGACCCGTCATGTTTTCTGAAAAAAAATCACAAATGTGTAAACCGTTCTTTGATTAATTGACGAAACTAAACGAATTAGGTAAATGTGTATGAGCTAACGAGTGATTGAAAGCGAATTCACGTGATTCACATGATTCCACGTATCGATGGCATTATCATTATCTGCGAACTTTTTTAGGTTATTAGTCAGCAGGAGGGAATATTTGTTGAATATTTTTAAATACACTTGCAACATTTTCGGCGAAAAAGCTGATGTAACTATTCTTCGGTGTTTACGCCATTTTTCACCTATTTTCAGGGCGAAATTTTAGAAATATAACACGACTGGTTCAATTAAATATCAAACAAACCTTGTAAACCAGTTATGCTATCTCCAAATACCATTTCGAACATTCCCAAAAGATCTCTTTCCTGAGTTCTATTCAACACAACCTAGATTTGAGTATTTTTGAATTAACGTCTTCGTATTTAAATATCACCAAATACAGGTAGGTACGAGCTTAATGATAATCTATATTACCTGTATATCCTGACTTCTTCCCAAGATGAATATAGGTTTATGGAGAAGCCAGAACACCAAAGGTGTCTCGTGTTCCGTAATTAATTTGTACCACTTGATCGCGCGTTCTTTGAAATGACGAAGTTATCCAAAGAAAAAAATCCGATTAGTTTGGTACTTGTTGGAGCGTTTGTGATTTGTAACAAAAGACAATATTTTACCTCTTTTTGCTCCTGTCAGAATATTTACATTTCCAATTAGCGGAACGGTGGGTATGCTGTTGAACGACTCTAATTTTTTTGTCAAGCCACGCATTCGACATTTGTACAAATAATACATCCACAGAACTCCAAATAGTATTATTAATATCGTTGAAAAGTTACTGCTCCAACACCTGTTTAGTAATACTTTCAGCGGTGTTTCCATTCTCTTATACGATGACGACCAAATGATCCACTAAAAAAAATAATTTGTTCGTGATTAAGTTCTTCTGCTGCAGGTTTGATTTAAGTTGAAATGTTTGTGAAATTATTTTATTCTAGTATACGAAAGTATCTTACCTGGTAACCGTAAATACCAAAAAGTTATATACCTAAAGGATATTCGCTGTAGTTCATCGTTAATTACCGAGACACCAACTAGTGGAGTTACGTCGAGTTCTCTTTTTTTACTTATTCGGATTTTTTTTTCTCCCACTTTCGCTCAGTTAATTTCCTCGAATTCGTTATTTTATTTGCAAATTTCACGTCATATAAACAAATCAATAATTAAATGCAATTTTTTCGCGAGTTACCTATGTGCATAAATTATAATTATATAGCTCTATGGACTGTAATTCTACCCTAATTAAGTACATAATAAATAAGTGAGTGCGTCATAGAGTTTACTACTTTGACGTCAATCCAAAACCATGATTTAATTTACGCAGCCCCAAATGTATGAATTATTTTATAATTGCAAATAGTACTTAATTAATTTCAGTAAACGCTCACGTAGAAAAATGAAGTCATATTTTTTAAATTGTGGGATGTTATCCGAAAAACATAACATTCGGCATGTACGAGTAATTTTCCTTCAGAGAAAAAACAATTCATTTTTTAAAGTAAACCGTCAATGTAGGTGGAAAGAAATATCAGAACTGCAATAATTGCTCATAAAAATTGGTTTATTCGGAAATCAACCCATTTCTCTATTTTCCTCAGCGGATTTTCCTTTTTCAAGTTTTTCACGTTAACCTTGTATAATCTCTCATTAAAAGTTGTAATGCCAAAAAATACAAATACTTTGTAGGTTAAATAGGTAAATTTCCTGTTTACCATACGAGTAGGTCTATTAATCAAAGTTTATTTTCGGATTCTCAACTGGTTTAATTTTTAAATCCCGCAATAATATACAGTACTAGTAGAGTACCCTTCCCGTTCTTCGGACGGAGCTTTTATACGATTTTCTTGAGTTTACGAAGCAACTTTTTAAATTCTTTCTTTCGCGGTAAACCTCTCAGCGAGCTCTTTCCAACGACATAATAACGTACAGACCGTTCGGTTGATCTTAGTACCCCACAGTGCAAAAATCCCATCAACGTAGCTGAGGCGTAAAAAGTGGCGACACTTACACAGATTACAAACAACGTAAATAGGGACGTCAGTGCGTGCAAATTAC
>QBDW01010363.1:0-23026 GCA_003261595.1 Maconellicoccus hirsutus | reverse complement strand
AATTTCACCCATTTCGTTCAGTTGATAAGTATCACACACGAAGGGGGGAGAGACCATTTGCCATGGGTCTATTTTTGCTCTCATGCAGGAGATGGAAACTTCGTCGACAAGGATTAAAATATAGTTGTCTTGGTCTTGAAAACTTACTTTACTGAAAAAGCCTACTTCAAATTCACGGTCATCAAATGTACCGAACATCTCGTCCAAAAGGTACGGAACGCAATAAACCATCATGTCGATCTGAAAAATCAAATCAAAACCTGATAAAATCCACGCATGAAGATAAAAAAAAACAAGAAATTGACAAGATAACTAATCAAAATCGATAAAACCAATTCGTATCTAAATTAGAAAAAAATTAAAACTTCACGCAAATTCTCCACCAATTTTAATCACATCTTTGAAAGTTTCGCTTCGTATTTTCTCCTAGTACAAGCGTCATCGTCACAATAAGAGGAAAAAAACACCGAGCCGTTTTCAATACGTTTGCGTAAAATTTAATTTCCTTTTTTTCGCAAAAAACGCTCCGACGTGACGGCTTCATTTCTATACTTTTTCATCGACGAACGAACAAGAAGGATCACGCTTACGTCGAATCGCAGGAAATAAAAAGCTGCATTGTTGCGATTATTATAAACGGCGTTCGGCCGCGTGTATCTCGAAATGAAGTGCTGGGTGCTCGATAAAGTGGAATAGAAAAGATAAGATACCTATTGTAGAGACGGAATTCAGCGCTGGAGAAAAATTAATGAATTCGATACATTTCCAGATACGAAAAAACGCATTTCGCGAATTAATGCGGAACATACCACATGCACTTTTTTTTCCTCTGAAATATAGTACCTATTTTTATAACTTGACCGTGATTTACTGTTTTTTGTTCCCTAAATGCGAACCTCGTAAATGTTTGATTTCAGCTCCGCCACGCTAACAAGTACGTATAAGAAAATAATCGTCGCTATCTTATCAATAAACGTTATAAGGTAAATAATGCAGCAGAATGCTCAAAGCTGGGCGCGACTCATTACAGTTATGTAAAGTGTACGAATAACATCAATGTATCGTTTTTTTAGTACAGTGAAAAATGACGACGCGTTTGAAAATATTATGATTTTATAGTTAAATACACCGCGGTATGTTACATTCAAGGTAAACGATTCATTTATATTTTTGCTCCGCTTAACTAAAAGGTAAAATATATATGTATAATACGAACTAAGAGATTTATCGACCTTTCAACGTCGCTGGTGAAATCGTAATTCTCAACAAGGAATATTTCAAAAAGACCTGCGAAAGAGATGGGAATTTCACGTGTAATGGAGTTTCTGATTGAGTTTAGGCAGAAATGAGAAATCATAAGTAGAAGTATCTCAAACTGGGGGTAACGTGTTTTTTTAGGCTATAATAATAATCAAATCGCACCCTGGACCGAACCTTGGTGTTGAGGGCTTTCTTCTATGTGAGTTTCATTTGGAACAGAATAATTCCTATACAAAGTTTGCTATCTATTTCGATAAATTCTGATCATTCAGGAATCATAAAATCAGAGGAAAATCGTAATCCAGAGAAAAAGAGAAAAAGAGAGAGAGATGAACTTCAGTAAGCAGTGTATGCAAGAAATAGAATATCTAATTGAAGCAGAAATCATACAGTCAATGATACTAGAAGGTATAAGAACAGGGCCGCACAGAAAAAATCTGGGCCTGAGGGAAAATTATGCGGACCTCCTTCCCTTCAAAGGGTTCAACATTTTTTCCAAGGGCCGGTCATTTTTTCCAAAAAGCTCGTTTTATTTTTTACAAAGGCTTAAAATACATACGGGCCCCTAAAAAAATCCGGACCCGAGGAAAAACCCTACCCTCCCCTTTAGGTTGGGCATGTATAAAAATAATGTAAAATGAAGCAATAACTATCAAGATATATATTAGTAACCTTTTCTCAATCGAAAAATTTCACTCAAGTAAATAACTTTGGCTCAGGGACGATCCGAAGGACGTATCAAGGGAGGGGGTGAACTCTGCTGACAAAAATTGGAAAATTTTTCGATGCCCAGGTAAATATGAATAGATTTTTTCAAAAAAGGGATAGAATCGGAGCCTAAATTGATGCGCAACTTCAAGAATTCGTTGCACAATTGCCCAAAGTTTCATTACACTCTGTAAAAAATATTATACCAAAGAGAATTTCATAGCTTTCGTAAGAATATAGTAAAATTATAACGAAATTTGAAAAAATTCAAAAAAATTGTCGAATAAAAAAATACCTCTTTTTGAATTTTTAATCATTTTTGTTTCTGACATTTTTTACTCAAATCACCCCAGGCCTCACAAAACTCCCCAATTGAGTTATTTCTTGGCGATGTCAGAAGGATGATGAAATTCTTGCAAAATTTGAGGAAATGCGAAAAAATGATTCAAACGAAGAATACTCCTCATTCAATTTACGACGTTTATGATCACGAACATTTATAACAATAATAGGATAAGTCCCTGTCTTTATTGATTGCCCCTTCTCCCCCCTTGCTTAAAATTAATTTCAACTAAAGTGAATGTTGAGAGTATTTTCAACAATTTTATCGCCTTCAATCATTATTGTAAAACATGGTCGCTAAAATTATACAATGCACATAGAAATTCAGTTTATATATTGTTTTTTTACTCTCCTGTAAAATCATAAAAACATGACTTGACCCCTATAAAAAAAATCTATTCATATCGCGATGACACAATCATCATAAATTAATTAAAAATTCTCCCGAATTGAAAAAAATTTCGCCAAACAAAAACAAGTAAAAAACACGATCAACGGAAAAAAACCAGCGTTATAAATCGACCGATGATTTCATCGCGAATTTCAAACTAACAAAACTATTAGAGAATCTCGATAATCCAAACCAACGAAAACATTATCAAACCTCTCAACCTCGTTGGTGAAATTTCACGCAAATCACGTCTGGTAATTTTCACGCGACGTCTTCGATCCGTCGGATAATTTTTTTTCCAGCGTAAAATACCTCAAAAACGTCATACTTCTACAAAAATCTCATCTCGATATGCCCATCGCATACACGAAAATGCTATCGTAAGTGGCGAGTACCACTTGAACGGTATTTATACGGTAGCACCCTCTAAAAGACCATCAGTTTCCATTTCAGGTGAACCATACATGAAAAATCACTTTTTTTTCCTACTTGTCATTGTTATTTCGGCGGATCTTGTTGATTTGGCCGTCGAACGAGCCGCGTAATGCTTAATCAAAAAGTCACGTTTCCGGTTTTACACGCCGCTGGGAAATCTTTAATAAAAGATCAATCATTCAGGTTGCTACCGTGACCGTATAGTCCGAAAATATCCCATCTTAATATTTTTTTCTTCTATGCGTTGCGCGACGATAAATCACGAAATGGCTAACCGAGCTAATCCTTTAGCCTTGCCGATAAACTGAAACGTTAGCGATAATAGATTTTCATATAATTTGCTCGTCGCTATCTAATCCAATAAATTTTAAAGGATGAATTCAGATTTATGAAGGAAAGCGTACGGATTATATTGAATAATTAGCAAATACCTTTTCCTCACAGTTTACCGTTTGATGTGACCCGAATAATAATGTTAATTCGCGTAATTCCTGAACGCAAATTACGAGAAGCCTCCCAGAGTGAAAAAAAAAGTCCACCCTTGTTGATTGATTTTGTTTTATATCGTTTATAGGTAGCTAATGTAATAGCAAAAACGTATGACGAATCGAGGTAAAACTGTTAAATTAACTATGTCGTTAACAGCTTTATCGAAATAGACGCGAATCGTTAATTACTCGTTGACAACGTTAAATTTCCTCAGACTATTTAATTTCCATCTTCTATCATTTCGTTCGGCGCAAAAACCTAGACCTTTTTGACTCCCCCGCAGATTTCGTGATTTGATTGACGACCATATAATGATATCAATTGAGAAATACTATAAACCATTGTTGAAATTTTCGATACCTAAAAAGAAGCATAATTCAGCTCAATCCGCAACTCCACATAATCGGACTTGTAAAAAAGCAGGTGTACGTTTTTATCGAAATTCTTACGAAAAATGCGTCGACTTGCGTACGAGTGGTAATGAACCACTCGAGCGATTATTTATAATTTTTTTTATGACCTATTTATGACGAAAAAAATCCGTTGTTTGTTTTATATGTGAGCTCATCGATCGACCACACTGGAAACGTGAATTTGATAAGGTGACGTGTCGAGAAAGATTTACACGTTGAAGAATTAAAAAGCTTGTAAAAATCCATCATTTTGTTTACGCGTTGCCGATTACGTTAAAGCTAAGGATTTGTTAGAGATCATGAGAAAATCGATAGGAAATTTGCATATATGTACCGGGTGATCAGTTAATATGGGTACTATTTTGAAAAATTCCCAAACCCACGAGAATTTTCTATGCATTTTTCATAAATTAAAAATTATTTCAAGCTCTTTCGTTGCATCATCATGTAATGGTAAATTTTTCGAAAAACAAGCGTTTTTAAAAATTTAAAAATTCGCAATTTTTCTTTTCAAAAACGACCCTTTAGTTTCGAAAAATCGAAAAAAAAATGGAAAAAAGAGTAATTATCTAAACGAAGCAGGGACGAAAAATTTTATTTTGTTCCAAAGATGAGAAATATTTTTTAGAATTTTTCAAATGCATTTTTTTTGTAAAACCGATAAAAAAAATGGTATTAGAAAAAATTGTGATTCGTAGGTGGGGTAAATTAATATTTGAAACTCTCTTTAACCCTCCTACTTTGAATTAAATAATCGTATAAATGGAGCAGGAACGAAAGATTTTATATTTTTTCCAAAAAATTAACAATTTTTTTGAAGTTTTTCATATAATTTTTTTATAAAATCGATGAAAAACGGCATTAAAAAATATGAAAGGGGAGGGAGGTAAATCTGACCCTCCTATTTTAAGGGAAAAGAACTCTCTCAAATGTATCCTTTCTTCTGGCACCACTGATCTCCTATAGGTTCTGTTATTACACTCTTCTCAACCTCTCATCCTCTAATAATGATCTCAAACCCTCATGTAATTTTCCTCTTCTGGCTTTATGCACACTCTGTATGAATATTTAAATCGAATTAAAAATAAATAAATTCTGTACTGAAAAACAAACCAATGGAAAACTCATTTGACACGAAATTCATTTATTAGAAAAAAAACATGAATATTAATAGCCCCTCTGCTCTTCACCACCTCCTCATATACCTTTGAATAATGACTCAACTATAACAAAATCAGTTTGCGGTTTGGATCACTGCTTATCAACATTATCAAGTTTAACTACATTATGTAAAAAACATCCGTTCAATGAAGAAATCCAAAATAAATATAATTTTAATTATAAATTTCGCAAAAAAGAAGCATCGATTAGATGGCAAAAATAGCACATTTTTGATACAATTCGGAGTGTATTCAAATCGAAAACTAACACACGTTAATGAAATTCGCGGAAGAAATCACAACTCGTCACTCGGTTGATTATCAGTTATCACATAAAAACACCAAGAAATCGCCACTCGAAATAAAAATTCTCGATATCGAACGAAATCAGAAGGTCGTGAAAGTTAGAATTTCAACGCTCGAGAAAATTTCCGTATTGCATATTTACCCAAGTAGTGATAAGGCGTATGCCTCCAGTTGTAATGTTAAACAAACTTCACGACGTCTAAGTATAATCAGCGATAAAGAAAAAATTACAAAAAATACGACAATTAAGGTAACCTACACGTGACAAGCGACTAAAAATATGCTAACTTAAATAAAATACGTCACAGGATTGGCGTAGTAACATGTTGAAATTATCGTCGAGAGTACGTTCTTCGAGGACTACTTAACACGTCGATAATCGACGAATGCTAATTGACATGGCGTGATCAACGTAATTTTTTGTTTCTTCTTGTTACAGATAAGTTATGTTATTCGATGATTATTCGATATTCGCGTTATATATTCTTAGCGCTGTGGTTGTCGGTGATCAAAGTGTGTCGTATTGCCCGATTAATTGCATATGCGCCGATGTGACCGTGGTGAATTGCTCGTCCGCTAACGTCAATAATGCTACCTTCAAATATATACCGTTTAAAGTAAGTTAACCTATAGAAACCAGTTTCAGCAGTAATCAACCGAAGTGTTGAAAATTCGGAAAACCCAACACAACATGTCTAATGCTAGTCGCATCGAAGTAAATTTATTCGACTTGAGCTAAACCTCAAATTTATCGCTATTTTTAACTCAACCAAGAGTACTTTAACCAGCCTATGTCTGATGGTATGTCGGAAAACCAACATTTTTATCGTAACGAAGAAACAGTAGTTTTTTACTATTTCATTCCAAATAAGATACAGCCGTCTGTTAAACGATTACATTTCCATTCTCCTTCTGGACAGTATCCAAAATAAACCAAAAACATGGTTGAAAAAATATCGACCGAAATTCCCTTTAATCTGATTTCACTCACAAACTGCTCTTCGTGTATACGAATAGGAGCAAAAAAAAAAAGAAAAATGATACTGGAAAAAAAAACATTCATTAGAAATCTAGCAATCTTCTATTTCACTTTTCATTTATGACGGTATTACCGTTATCGTCGGTTACATTTTTCTTTCAGTGTCACCGTTGAAAATTTTCAACCATTTTTCAGTTAACTTGAGTACGAAAGTCTGACGAGTTTTTTTGCTCCTTCATCCTTGCCCACCAACGCTGCACATATAATAGCACATGAGAAATAAATTTCTTGAAAAAAATACTCCGATATCCGCAATTCTTGACAACCATTAACGTATAAAAAAATTATGTTCGTGAGTTTTCAAAGCGCACGAAGAGACCGTTTAACCTTCGCGAAAATAAAAAAATTCAGATACTCGTACATACGAACGTAGAAAACGCGTTGGTACTGCGTGTAGCAGCCGGCGCCACAAAATGAAAAATTTCCTTTTTCCAGCATACAAACACCAGAGAGAATTTACCTCGTTAGAGTTGCCACATCGAAATCACTCGACGTTAATTTTTTAAGTGCTACGAATAAAACAAGCTATCGCACACGAAGCCTTTTAGTGTCCACGCCGTTCAACCTTAATAACTCATTCAGAGGCTGATAATTTCTAAAAAAGTTTTCATTCGATTAAACTTTCTACACGGTAAATCTTCATTTTCGCCACCCTCCGACAACTAGCATCGTCGACAAATTCTCCATTAATAAGTGTTTCTTCGCCATATCATCTTCGTTAATCGTCCTATTAAAAATATAACTCGATCTCGATACGGAATTCGGCGATACCAACGAAAATGTTTTTCTCGTAACGCGTACGAAATAAGAGAGAAACACTAGGCGAACTAGAGCTTCTTGGAAACATTCAAGGACAAACAAGAAACGTATTTTTTGCTCAATGCGCAAAGTTACGATGTAGTTAGCCAAATGAAACGTATCTCTTCCGCAATTAAATTTTTATTTTATACCAGTATATATTTCCAAGTGGTAAAATGACTGGAACAGTTTAAAACGTAAAATTTTTTATTATTTTTGAGCATTTTTATTTTTTGCGCTTTTGAAAATTACACGCGTGAACTTTCGTTTAGATTAATTTTCAGCTAGATTACTCGAGAATTTGCATGTAGCGGATTTTTTCGAGCGTACTTTTAAATCGCCCGAGTTCTCCGGAATATTAAGAAATTCGTAAGAAACGAGTTTCAACCATTTTTAAATTTTTTTTCTCGCCGCTATGAAACGATTTTTCGCACGCGATGTCTTCGTTTTGTACCATTTGTGTGAGTGTGTTTGAGAAATTTGCTTTTAAAAGCGTATTATTGTAGAAAATAACGCGACGAAATGTCCCGAAACTTGAAAAAATTGAAAAACATCAAATTTCATCGAGTACTTTTTACACCTTCAACAAAGAGACCTGCTCAAATGACCTGGTAGAAATTTAACGAAAGTTGAGACCTAGAAAAATACAATATCCAAAAGAAGAATTTATTTTTCAGCGAATTTTTCAGCTAACTTTCTTACAAATTTTTTCGTTTCTACTTTTAAAATTTCGCGAAAAGCTAAAATTAATGAAATTTACTGGTAAATAGGGTAACATACAAGAAGTAGAGGTCATCTGAGTAATAGATGTCTTCCATGAGGAGATCCCCTGTTTGTAGTTAATATTATTACAAATTTAGATATGTACTTCTATATCGATATTTCAATTTAGAAATTTTGAAAAATACTTAAACATTGATATTTTTATTTTTCGTTTTAAAAATTTTGGCATTGATATTTCATTCCTGTTAATTCGATTTCATTTCGATTACTGGCGTTTCGATTTGCGAAGTTTCAATTCTGATATTTCAACATGAAATTCGATCGGTTCACTCTCGTTCATTTGCTCCTCTTCAATCAACTATCCTTAGTAAAAATCTGAAAAAAAATTCCCCATCGAACCTTTTTGGTTTTTCGCATAAAAATTTCACAAGATTACATTATCTCGGCGAAAAATTCAAATCAATCAACGCGCATATAACTCGAGAAAAACTTCAATCACGTCCTCGTCATCAAGGAAAACCCGCAAAGCTTATCACCAGACGTAAAATAATCCTCTTCGATAAGCTTTCCGCTGATCATAAAGTACCTTGAATACAAAATTGGTAAGAAAAATTACCTCAAATTTATATCAAAATCGCAATCTACGCCAGCTTGCAGAAAATATGAAACACAAAGGCTTCCTTGATACTGCGTACTTGGCGTTATTTCGCTCGGCGGGATTCATCAATCTAATCAAGTACAAAGAATTATCAAAGAGGAAAATCTAATTTCGGGTAAGAAGTTCTCTCTGGATACGGAGACAATCGGAGGTATACGCAGGGTTACCATAAGCGGAGACGAAACCGTAAATACATTTTGATCCTGTGTACGCATCGTATGGGATTTAATAGAACAAAACGCAAGCTGCGGATCCATTTTCGGGTTATTCATTAAGGAAATAAGGGGCCACGTTGTATACGTAATATTTGGCAGGAATATTAAACGTTCACTTCGAAACGTCTGTCATCGTTGTAACCAATGAAAATCTCGTCATTGCTATTCGCCTTATAGGCGAATTATCATTATAATTAACGCATCCGCTACATGTTCTTGAATCACGGTTTGATAAATCGTCAAATACTTTTCAATTACATCGTGATTTGCCGCCAAGAAAAGCTTGGATTTAAACTCTCGTCGACAAATAAATCTATCGTGGATTACGTCGGAAAAACTGAAAACACCTCCTTCGAAAAAGTTCCGACAAATATTTCGTTGGTCGTAGAGGCGAAAAAAAAAATTCAAAACATTCGAACATGCCAACTCGGCGAATTTGATTTATCGTCCGAATTAAATGAAACATTTCCTTTTGGCACTTTTATGTGCCGTCTTCCATAGTGTATTAAGAGAAAGAAGTTAATCAAAAAAGCATCGTTCGCTTACCATTCGGCCGAGAATCGAATTCGAGAGGGAAAAAAAGTTAATCTAAAGAAATATCCTTTTTTCTCGTCTTTCAATTTTACACACACCTCTTGTTCGTATTTCGCCCACACGATCTCAATGATAAAAGATGTTACTCGAGGATTCTTTTCCGCACAAATTTACACCCTTAAATATATAACGTTCGTCTATTCAGCTCTCGAAATCTATTTCCAAATTCCCTATTAACCCCCAACCGAGGAAATCTTTTTTTTTTGACAAAATTCCCTTCGTTCGACAAAAAACGAGTCAGTATCGGTGAAGCTTATGTGTACCAAGTACTCGCATCTCGTGGAATTCCATAGATCGGCGAAACCTGGCAAATAAAATTTTACAACTTTTCAAGGCAAAAAACCACGATATTTAATGCTGATTTTAAAAACGAACGTAATGGCAATCTACTAGTTTACAACACTTTAAAATTGAAGGACGACACTTACGATTACAATTGAGTATCCTGAACCAAACACGCGAATTATTTGCTCGACACAATATCTCATCGGTAATCAATACAATAGGCGTACTTCAATTGTAAGACGTGCAATTTTAAACGAATTTTACGACCACATTCTTCGGGTATACAAGAACAATAAATTCTTTTCTACTATTTTCTATCTTGTCAACGAAAATAAGTACTTAAATCTTTTCCTCTGTATGAGGCGTTTTTTGTGCTTTTTTTTACGCCTGCTTTCCTCGCTCTCGCATCAAAATTCCGATAGTCTTTTTATTTTCCAAACGTCGATACTGCTTTTCAACAAAACGAGAAGTTCACTTGAACATCTTTTTAATCGAATTACACCGCAATACGTTCGCTAACTGGAATTAATCCTTTAAATAAATTAGCTTTATACAATCGTATATCTCCTTTTTCGATACCTTTCTGCGCGATGCTATTGTTTGAAAAATCGTTAAACGAAGATAAATCAATTGGTGACGGTACCGGCGCCAAGATTTTTCGAAATATTCAACCGAGATGTTTCTAAAAACGAACGTGAACGTCTGGTTTTATGACTGTAACGATTTGTGTATCACGGGTAGACGAAAATTATCAAAAATTAAGTATAATGTACATGTCAAGAAATGAATAAAATAAAATTTCCGGTTAAAGTTCCATATCTGGGAAAATTAATTTACCGTAATACTGAAACAATACCTCGATGGGACATGCATATTTCCTTCTGGCATCCGTAATGACTTTGAAGTTCAATTTCCAAAGTCATTTTTTTTTCAATGGAGAAAACACATTTGTTATCCTTGCCATTGTTTTTATTTCGTCTGGATGTGAATTTTTTTTCCAAGATTCGTAGTTCTTAAAAAAAATTCGTAAAGAGATAAAAAATCAAAAAAAAAATCTTTTAAGCTTAAAAAAAAATTGTGAGCAAATTTTATAATTATTTTCAAATGATAGAATTTTACTTCAAATTCTTGATCGACTAATAAGGAAACTGTCGCCATTATTAATTTCGGATTTTGACGAAACTTGGATACTTGAAAAGAGGACATCGAAAAACCCCCAAAACCAAATTTTCAGCAGCTAAAGTTCATTTTTCGATTTTTGGCAAATTTTCAAAATTTTCAAAAATAACCACAGACTCTTAATACGATTACATAGTAAACCGTAAATCAAAAAAATCGTCGTAACTCGTGGAAAAGTGAATTTTAGCAGCTAAAAATTTCACCATCACCTATTCTCACGATACCAAATCGATCCCTAAAGTTTCGAAAAAAATTGGAATACTTAAGACAGGTATTTTTCGTCAATTATGATCATCAAATAATTCGATTCACCAATCATTCGAACTAATTCAAATTTCCAGACGTTCATCTTGAATAAATTTCTCACTTGTAAATAGAATTTTATTTTCAATGAGCAAAGTTAAAGGGGAACAAAATTCGTAGCTCTTTAATTTCGCTGAAATTATATCACGAGTTGTGTACTTCGAGTTAAAACCATCTTGTAAGAATTTCTCAGCACCTGGATCCCCAAGATAAGTACTGTACGTTTAAACCATAAAGAACTCGTTTTTCCATGTTCCTTCTCGGCATGAATCAGTTTATCAATTACCATGTTCTAAATCAAAATTCATAAGTTTAGGAATTTTTTACTGGAGTATTTCTTGGTGGTTTGCACCTGTGGTCGATCAAAAAACCCGTTTTTTTAAACTACGCGGTATCGGTATCAAAACATGACTCATCACACCTGGGGCCATTTTGTTTTGAAAACAAATTGTAAAAAAGTCGTCGTAAAATTCGTAGATTTATGCTTGAAAATGTACAGAAAATGCATTAAGGATATAAAACATTCGAATTTTGGTTTCATTATTTGGATGCACGTGGTACCCCATAAAAGAATTTAGAAAACACCCTTGATCACACGTGGAATTAAGCTAATGGCGATTTGAATGGAAACCATGAAAACAAAACGAGATTTCGCTTTCGTTGACATTGAACTTGTATATGCATTTTTTATACATAGATGCGTTAATATTTAAAACTGTCACGCAGCCGTGAACAACGCGGTTGTTATGAACATTAAACGAAGAACAACGGGATATTTACTTGGAAAGACTTAATTTGAAAAAAAAATCAATGGCGACGCCGAAACGGATTTAAAACAATAACACAGGGTGTAAAAAAAAGAAAAATTCAAACTACGGTCGGAGAATTTGAGAAAAGATTGTTATCTTAGCTTCACTTTAAAACCCAAAATCAAACGAGTTGTGATTCGAAAACGATGAATGATTTGAATATTTAATACGAATATAAAGTATCGTTTATTCGAATCGAACAAACAATAATAAGATCTTACTAATGGTATTTTTTTAAATCGCGAATTAAAATAAATACGAAAATGGATTGTAAATTGAATGAAATCAAGTATCATGGCGCCGATGTGATTACCCTCGCGTGTTCATTTTTTAAAGCTATTTTTACCACTTGTTTTTATTTTATTTTTTTTCATATTAAATATATTTTAACGTTACATCCTACTCGAATTAAAAAACAACCTAGGGAGTAAAAAAAGTACCATTTTTTGTACAAGCGTAATTATTCTGTAGTTTTCGAGATTACTCGAGTCTTTAGGGTAATTATTTACACACGTTGGATAAAACGATATTTTAATATTTGACGTTGGTCGCATTAACGAATTAAGGTAGAAACATGAAAACGTTCACATTTACGAAACGTGACATATGTTAATCTTTTTTTTCCGAATTACTAATTGAGTATATAATAGAAAATGATATTTTAAGAATACCGTCGACTCGTTCACACAAATGTAATTTGGACAGATGATAATTAGGGGGTAATTTAAAAGCAAGGATTAAGGCAAAATTATTTCCTTACGTTTGAATACGTGTAATTGGGAATTTAAACTCACCGCGACGAATTATGAATACAAGAGTTTGCATAGAAAACCTCGAAGGTACATATCAACATGAGCTAATACGGGACGCTAGCTTACGCGATGGTTGCTTTCAAATGTTTATATAATTATGATTATTCGTTACAAGCAACAATATCGCGGTTTGGGGCTTTCGAAGGGATTTTTTCCATTTCAAAGGTCGACTTGTTTTACATTTTGAAAGGCCTGGTGTCGCTTCGAGGCGTTGAAAATTTCATCACGGTGGAGTTTTTATGGTAGTTGTGTGATGAATTATGCAGTTAATTTAGAACGAAGTGGTGATGATGTTTGCGTTTTTTTTTCATCCTTTTTCTCCTTTTATCAACGTGTACTTCGACGAGAAAGCGAATTTATGTGTATCGTATAGGTTGCGGATTTAATTTTCGAAGGCGTTAAAGAAGTAATGGAATTGATCGAGATTGCAATTACGAGGAATAGAAATCATTTACAGATTTTTATTTCGCTTTTAAATGGAAAATTGTTGTAATGTTTTCAAAAGGTTTTCTAGTGTTCGGAAAACTAAATAAAATAACGTAATTAATAAAGGTCAATAACCTAAGTGAACACGTAACGAGTGAAAATGTAACGAGATTTCGAAAAATAGGTCTAAAAGTATATTGAGTTTTGAAACTGTTCAATTCCATCTGAAATTTGATAATGACATTTATAATTTTACTGGAAGAACGTAAAAACAAATCATTGAAAAATCTGGTCATATTTTGATAAATCACATAATTACTTAAAGTAAAAATTTCCATATCAATTTTTACGAAAATTTTAATATTAAAAAAAGCCTTTAAAAAAATACTTCCGCGACAATCCCCATCACTCAAATTCCTTCATAACGTCAAAAACTACGAGAAAAAAAATCAACAAAATATTTTTTTCGAATATCCAAAACACAGAACTCTCTGAAACAACGCAAAAATTCAAAAAAAATCCCATTTCCTGCGGAAAGGAAAAAAAGTACGGTAAAATCTCGAAGGATTATTTAATAATTCATACGTCATAATACCTGAAAATTTATTTATCTCTTAAAATTTTCATATGAAAAAAATCCGGACAGTGGCATTTAAACGCGTTATAAAATTTTTCATACTTTTGAAATTAAACTTCAA
Organism: Maconellicoccus hirsutus; assembly: GCA_003261595.1. Lineage (NCBI taxonomy): Eukaryota > Metazoa > Arthropoda > Insecta > Hemiptera > Pseudococcidae > Maconellicoccus > Maconellicoccus hirsutus. The sequence continues at coordinate 8,983 of QBDW01010363.1, read as the reverse complement.
GTGTACGGAAAATCGGTTAATAATTCACGTATGATTTCATGCTAAAAACAGTTCCGCTTGACACCTATTAAACCATTTATATTCGCCGAAGAGACCATTAATGCACATCTTTTCCAAGTCACGTATCAAGCGTAAAAATCAAAATAATTAATTCCGTTAGAGAAACAAAAAATACAATAACCTCTTCGCGTTCGTAATAAACGAATTTTATTAAATAGAATATAAATTCTCGATAATGTTACCAGGCGCTTTTTTTTTATCGCTATTGCTTTTCATTAAAGAAAAAAAGCCTTGCTTGTTCATAAATAATACACGGAAAACGATAAAAATTTAAATAATTTTTAAGGAGGAAGCTTCGTTTAATTAAAATTCGTATTTTTCTACGTTTGCAATAACCGGTAATGTTTGTCGTATTACGTCAATGTAATTTTGACGTAAAATTGAATTTTCAGTATGTCAATTGCAATTATTAAAAGTCTAAGAATTAACGTAGAGAAAATGCATTGAGCACAAATGAAGTCATTCAATCCTCTTCTTTGCATTTCATACAATTTGGCATCCTCTTGGTGTAACTTGTATGCAGTTTGTCACATTTAGACTCTGAATAAAAAGTAACTCTATTGAAAGTGACTTTCTGCCATGAAGTCAATTTTTATTCCTTTTTGATTGAAATATTTATTAATTATCTGTTACAATAGTAACATTAAGTTCACACGAACCTCAAAAATTGGTGAGTTTTTGCGTATTCATTCCTTCTCGCTGGTTTCGTACTTCATCGGCAGCCCTTGGTGCTGGCAAATCACCGTATTCGAATTCAGCGTAAAAAAACCAGGACAGCAGCAGCTCCAGAAATCAATCCTTTTCAATAAAAATTCCACAAAAATCACTCAAAATCCGATAAATTAAATAATAAAAATACACAACCCCGAATTATAAATTTTTCTAGACACCTTGATCTCAAAAAAGGTACAAAATTCGTGATTTACGGAGAAAAATAGAAACCACGACGAAAACGCCTCCCATATGACAGAACTTCGTACGTCGAATTCAAAGGTCGAGAAACTTCGATAAAATGCTTCATATAATAAACAAATTTCAATAAGATCGTGTCTGAAATTAGCACTCGTATCGTTTCAGCACACTTTAGAGCTCTCAATTAGCTTTGTACGAACTCCTCCAGTTCCAAGTATCGTTTCCAATTACAACGCGGTTTGCGGCATTATGAATATCGGAGAAAGGGTTAGCAAGAGGATACATTTCGTGTACTCGAACTTTAACCGTACAAGTTTTTCTAAGCGATACGTGCCATGTTGAATTCCATCTATGTTGCATAATTGAAACACACGTCAGAAATAATAAACGCGACTTAATGCATTTTTAATCCTCCGAAAACAACGCTCGATCACTGCAGTTTTTAACGAAAAGTCGAAAACGGAAAATAATTCAATACACTTGAGTACTTCGTTTATGATGAAACATTTTTCTTTTTTTCAACTTTGGGAGAATTTTGTAATTGAAGAATTTTTTTTTAATAATTTAAAATGATTTTTTGTATATTTTCTCTGTTTAATTTCCATTTTTTAAAGTATATTCCAAAAGTATTTATTTTTGTACATTTTCAATTTTATTTTTAATTCTTTCCCAAGTTGATTTTTTTGTAATATTTTTTCCATTTAATTTTCATTTTGTTTGTTCTCGTGTTTTCCAGGTTGAAAATAGAAAATGAACTATTTTTTAAAGAAATTGCTGAAAATAAAGGATTGAAAATAATAAATAACGAAAAATAGAAACCTTTTTCAAAACCATTTTCCGTGAAATTCTCCATAAATGAAAAAATTCTAAGAGCTTCAAAAATATTCAAAAATTTGTGAAAAAAATTTACTTTTCAAGACTAAAATTTAAAAAACAATAAAAAAACTACTGATTACATTAACAAAAAAAAAGTTTACAAAACCAACGTTAATAAATTTATCAAATTAACAAAAAAAATTTTTTAAATTTTATTTATTTTATCTGAATTAATATTTTTCTTATCTTTTTTTATATTAATTTGTCTATTATTTTTTTTAATAATTATTTATTTTAATTTTAATAATTTAAAAATATTTAATTTAAATTTTTTTATAGCATTAATTAATTCTTTGATTTTAATTAATTCAAGAATTACAATTATAATTTCAATAATTTTAAATATTAATTTGGTTTGTTCGAGCATTTTCAGTCACTTTCGCGATAAAACCAAACAAAAGTACTTAATCAATTTTTTTGAGGGAGGGGGGCACAAACAATTGGTCATCCAGTAGATGTAAATACCTACAAAGTTCTGTGCATGTGATGTCAATTAATTCGGAAAACGCGTTTTTTTTATCGTCAAATTCAGTCTTTTTCATAATTTTCATATTTTGCCTCCCCTTCCCCTCAGCAGAAAAAAAATTAGTTTCTCCCTCTACAGAAATTACAGCTTCTGTATGTATAGTAGTTTACAAAAAACTATTCTAGCGCTCTCTGCAATGTACAGATTTATAAGAACTAAAAACTGAAAGCTTCTTCAGATTAATCAAAAAACGTGAAAATTATGATCACAACGTGAAAAGAAAATTGTTGAGACATAAAATTGCGATAATTGCGCAAATTTGGCTAAATTCATGACACGTTTATTCAAAAATACACAAAATTTCATAAAAAGTAGAGCAAATGTACTACGAAATATTTAAAAAATTAATGGAAAATTTTTAAATGGGTATTCAAAATTACACAAAAATTTGACTTAAAATATATGAATGGCGAGATGAATTAAAAATTTCAAAAAAAATAAACCTACGATGGATATTTTTCTTAGTTTTTTTTGAAAAGTTTCTATTTTTTGTATACTTTCCATGCAACTTGAGCGATTTTTTTACCTTCTCATTGAACTTCTGAACAAGTTGGCGACAAAAAAGTGGCCAAAAAATAAAATAGTAACAAAGTCACCACAAACTGGACTCACTATCACCCCTGAAAGTATAAATAACTGTGCGTGATGCCCACTTCACTTTAATTACTATTGTTTACTCGTTAACAGACTAGAAGCTCCGACAATGAAGGATTAATTAAAATCTAGAAGAATTCCGACTTTAACGAAACATGTTTACATCGCGACGATAATACGTCTCTTGAGTAATTTTATAAATAACCAAAAGATACTCCTGACATCTTTTTGATATATGGCAATTTTCGCTGGCGCAAATTTGCTTTTAAATGTATATCACCGTATGTAAATCAGAACCGTTTCACGTGTTAATTACAGCTTATTAATTTAATAAACGTGTTTTATATATGTACGAGCAAATGCAAGTGAATTTGCATCGAGCTTGAGGAAAAAAATTTCATTTCCTTTAAACCGCGTTGACCTTGCGTTTGAAGAGTCCGCCACAAATACACGAAATTCCCTCGGTACAATGACTGCCTTAGATGTTTGTCATCGACTAATATACGTTTGTGTGGTTACAGGTGGAAATATTGGATTTGTCGAAAAATACGTTGAAATATATCCCAGAAGCTTTAACACTTTATTCGAACATCGTTAGTTTGAATTTATCGTACAACGAGATAACTTCTATTCAACTCACAGCATTCGCGCAGATGCGAAAATTACAAATTTTAGATTTATCGGGCAACAAAATCGCATCTTTATGGCATATCGAGGCTAATATCATATTCCAGAATAATGTCAAATTGCAGCACTTGAATTTATCTCGAAACCCGTTGAACGACTTGGGTGAAGAATTTGATCGTATTCTTTACAGCGAGTCTTTAATTTCATTAGATGCGAGTCACTGCTTAATAAGTCACATCCAAGGGCCATTAGTCTTACAAGCGCTACCTAAGTTAACGAAATTGGATTTATCTTCGAATCCGTTATCTAGACTTGATGGGTTATTTTCGCAATCGTTGGTATCCCTAGACTTATCTAACTGCAATTTGAACTCCCTTCGGTCGGATAGTTTCGCCGAGACGAGAAAATTGAAAGAATTACGTTGCTCGTCGAATTTACAGTTAAACGATCATGTCTTTAGACCTGTTTCTAAAAGTATATCTCATTTGGACGCGTCGTATTGCGCTTTAGAAACTAATTACGCTTCGAATTTAACCGAAGCGGAGACGGTGATTTTAAGTAACAACTTGATACGAAAACTAGGCGCTTATGCTTTCCAAAACAACACCAAATTAGAGGTGCTCGATTTATCGTCGAATTTAATAGGAAGCATACACGAGTTGGCATTTTTCGGGACGGAATCGTTGAAACATCTGGATCTATCGGGTAACAAAATCGTCACCGTAGACGACCACACGTTCACTTTTTCGCCGTATCTGTCGACCTTGAACTTATCGTATAACTTGCTCACGACCTTGAACCATTTAAAAGGGCCATTGATAACGGTACTGGATATAAGTAGATGCAACGTGGAGACGCTCGGCGATACAGCTTTAACACACATGATGTCCATAGAGGCGCTAAATTTATCTCATAACTCCTTGAGAGCTTTACCGGAAAGTCTTTCGTCGTATTCTTTGCTATCGTTAGATATCAGCTTCTGCGATATTTCTACCTTGAGCTACTCCACTTTCCTCGCATTACCTCAACTAAACGATATAAATCTACGTGGTAATCGCCTCGTGTACCTGAAAAACGACACTTTTTCCGGTCTACAAAAACTCAGACATTTACAATTGGACGATAATCCTTGGAAATGCGACTGTTTCGACGAGAATTTCAAAAAACTATGGAAATATTTTGAGAGCCTACCAAAGGTATCAACACTAACTTGCCAACATCCTACAAACGTAACTGGCCAACGATGGCAAGACGCTTGTTCCAAAGACTGGACAACGTCACCGAGACGTTCCAAAGACATAATAATACTCAGCGTGATCGTAATCGTGCTCCTAATCTCAGGCATGATCGCATGCGTCGTAGCAGTCAAAGAAGGCTTGAACGTTCGAGCGAGCAGGATACGTGAACAGGAGATGGAAGCTCAACGGGACACGTGCGATCATGCAAACGACGAGATACGCGAATCTGTTCGTAAATTTACGCAGCTTCCTTCATACGATGAAGCGTTACTTTTACCCAAACCTGCATCGTCTTCCTCGTTCGATACGCCTACAAATAACACGCCGCTTATCGATAGGAACGAAAAACTCAAGAAGAGGCAAAGCGCTACTCAGACCGACGAAACCATCGAAGCGTTGTTACAAGAAATCCAAGCCAATGAAGGAAAAGATTCGCCTGAGATTACCAGAAGATCGTTACAGGAAATGGAATATATCAATATAAAACCTTTGTCGTTGCAATGTACAGAATTGTAAATATTTAATAAATCGATTTTTTATTTTTTCTCAGCTCAATTTGTTCTTTCTCTCGTTTCTATAAAAATAAAACTCGTATTTGACCGAAAAGGCAATTCGGAAGTACATACCTCGGTAAAGAATGAAAGAACAAAAATAAATAAACAAGGTTAACCGATATACGGAAATTTAACTACATTTAATTCTAAATTAGCAACACCGCAATATTATTGTCGTGTAAAGCTGAAGAAATTACGATTCCGCAAACACTACTTTAGAAATTTACTCGAACTAGCCAAAAAAAATTTCATGCCACCGACAATTTCGACAATCACGCAGAATACACCTGAGCACTCAATTTTGTGGCATAACTAAAAATATGTATTTTCAAATTCAACAAAAATTCATCTTTGAGCCTACTGTAGTTTACATGACATCATGAAAAATCTTCAGAAAAATTCAAAAATTACTTCTTCCAATGAAAAAAAATATATTTTAGGCCTAATTTAACATACGTTGAAAATTATTCGTAATAACTTCAACCATCCATCTATCACAATTGTAAATTAACAATTAAAATTGATCAAGTAACAGATAAAAACAGGCAGAAGAATAGAAACAAAACGAAACGCAACAAGGCATAAAAAAATTACAAATTTTTATCTATTTTCCAGCTTAAAAAATCGCTCAAATTCACTGTCTACGATATTCTTCATTAAAATGCGTAATTCACTTCTCAAAGACACGCTTATTTTGAAAATCACATAAACGAGAGTCCGGTTGATAAAATCAACCAATCTAGACGTTAATCAAGGAATGGTTAAGTATAATTATGGCAATGACGATAATCTTTCGAACGATAATTACACAGAACTCGATCTGGTTCGAAATTACATAGACTGATTTCAATAGTTACACACCTTGCTACAGTCTACGAATCAATCATGTCGCGACGATCGATGGAAAAATCGATCGAATTTAAAAAATATTAGAAATATATGGTTATTTAGAAAATGATTAAAGAAAGTAATTTGTACGATGGTAAATATAAATAAAAGTTAGTTGAGTTCGAGACTTATTACTGAATTATTATAAAGATTCATATACAATTCTTATATGGTAGCATAGCGTGTAGACAGTTTTTATTCGTAAATATGCCGAGAAATAACGACATCGCGGATTTAAAAAATCAAATCGAAGTGTTGAAACAAACGATCGCGCTTAATAAGTTGGAAATTGAAAATGTTAAATGTTCGGGAAAGGTTATTCGTGGTACTAATCCAGCGGTTATTTTGAGTAGTTCGATGCCATATAAAGTCTGGAAAAATGTCGTATGTAACGAGTTAAAAAGTTTTAATCTTTTATTCATGATAGAAACTAATTCCGAAGAAAGGCAAAATTTATCTGAAGAACAACGTATGCAAAACGAAGGATTTGTTATTTCATATTTATTGACCAGGTTAGACGATTATCACAAAAAGTTGGTGAGTAATTTATGTACAGCGGAAGAGATCATGAGGAAGTTGGACCAAGTGAAGTATTCGACTAGTTTATCTCAAATTTTGTCATTAAATCATCAGTATTCGGGGATGCGTTTCGATGTTAATAAAGAAACCGTTAATGATTTCATTCAGCGTTATGAAGAAGTTGTTTCAGAGTTAGCTGCGGCGGGAGAGACAATCGACGAGTATCGGGATAAAATTAATTTTTTACAATCGATTCGGTTATCATTTCCAGATGTTGTCGGAAAAATCGAGAGAATGGATCTAAATAATATAACGTTGGACAATATTAAAAGTATTTTGAGAACTCATGTTAACGATATTGAAGAATCGAAGTTAAGGGATCGTGATTTGGTAACTGATAATGTTTTTAATGTAAACAATAATCGTAATTTTCGTGGTACGACGAGATTTTCGCGTGGAAGGGGTGCAAGTTTTTTTCGTAATCGAAATAATTTTAGAAATTTTCGCGGTGGTAGTAATAATTTTTCAGGCCGAGGAAGTCGTGGTGGTAATAGTCGTGGAAATGGAAATCATTTTGGAAAAGCTGAAAATCGATCATTAGTTTGTTATCGCTGTGGAAAGTTGGGACATTTTGCGAAGGAATGTTATTCTAAGAAGTGGATTTGTTATAAATGTCTTACGTTGACCGATAATCATGATGCTGGGACTTGTAAAATCGATAAAGGAAAATTGAAACGGTTGGATCAAAAGAAATTTAAATTAGATAATCGAGCGAAAGAAAACGATAGAATAAATAACGTAGTTTCGGAAAAAGATAATGACGATGATGATCAAGTTTTGGCGGCAGGTATAGGTAAGAATTTGGTTACGAAATTTATCGTTGATACGGGATGTACTATACATATCGTAAATAATTTGAATAATTTGGTAGATGTTGTTGAATTAAAAGAAGTGAAAGAAGTAGGATGTGCAAATAAAGATGTAAAGGCGAATTTGAGAATTACGCATGTTGGTAAAATGAAAGTTTTGGGAGAAAATGGAAAAATGATTACGTTGAATAAAGTTTTTTACGCGTCAAATTTGATTAAAAATTTATTATCTATTAATAGTTTGATTGTAAGTGGGGGAAAAGTTTTGATTTCAAAAGATGGTGTATATTTATATGATGTCGGAAATGAATTAATTTTGAAAGGTAATTTTGACGGAAATTTTTGTACGTTGGAATTGGTTAAAATAAGTAATAAAAGAAAAGTAGATGATGAAAATATAACGAATGATTGTAAAAGAAAAGTAGTTGATAAAATTGATGATAATACATTCGATGAAATTTATGAAATTTCATATAAAGATATTAATGATGGTTTAAGTTTGAATAAATATTTAGAAACGAGAGCAGAAATGAAGATTTCAGATTTAAAGGAGTTAACGGTTGAAAATGTTGAAAATTTGAAGAAGAATATTGGATTATTATGGCATGTACGTTTAGGTCATTGTTCAAAAGATTATTTAGAAAAGTTGAGTAGAATTTCACCGAATTTAAAAGGAGTTAAATTTGAAGAAGCAATTTTGGATTGTGAAATTTGTAAGAAAGCTAAAAGTACGTCGTTACCATGTAAAGAAGTAAGATATGTGTATGATATTCCTTTACATTGTATTAATTCAGATATGGTAGGTCCTATTGAACCTGTAAGCTTGAATGATGATAAATATGTTGTAACTTTTATTGATGATTGTACGAGATTTGCAAGAGCATATACAATGAAAAATAAAACTGAAGTTGATGTTGCTTTCAAACAATTTTTAAGAGAAATGGATGCACTTGTAGGTGATAGATGTAAAATACGAATTTTAAGAATTGATAATGGTACTGAATATAAGACGAGAAATATGAAAGATATAATAGATAAAAGTAATATAGTTACACAGTGTTCTGAGCCATATAAACCAGAACATAATTCGAAAGCTGAACGTTTTAATAGAAGAATATTTGAAATTGTTCGTGCAATGATTTTTGATGCTAAAATGCCGAAGTTTTTTTGGAATTTTGCTTTGATGTTTGCTTTATTTATTTATAATAGATTACCTCATAGTGGAATAAATTATGAAAGTCCATATGAAATGTTGTTGAAAAGAAAGCCTGATTTAAAATATATACGAAGATTTGGTTGTTTGGGTTATGTGTATGATCC
>QBDW01010209.1:0-11271 GCA_003261595.1 Maconellicoccus hirsutus | reverse complement strand
CTAAGATCATTTCTCGGCCTTTTAGCTAGGATTGCTTCTCGACCTTTTGGCTGAGATCACTTCTCGGCCTTTTGGCTGAGATCATTTCTCGGCCTTTTGGCGAAGATCGCTTCTTGGCCTTTTGGCTAAAATCATTTCTCGGCCTTTTGGCTAAGATCGCTTCTCGGCCTTTTGGCTGAGATCGCTTCTCGGCCTTTTGGCTATGTTTGCTTCTCAGCCAATTGGCTAAGATCAATTCTCGGCCTTTTGGCTAGGATCGCTTCTCGGCCTTTTGGCTGAGATCACTTCATGGCCTTTTGGCTAAGATCGCTTCTCGGCCTTTTAGCTAGGATCGCTTCTCGGCCTTTTGGCTGAGATCACTTCTCGGCCTTTTGGCTAAGATCGCTTCTCGGTTTTTTAGCTAGGATCGCTTCTCGGCCTTTTGGCTATGTTCGGTTCTCAGCCGATTGGCTAAGATTAATTCTCGGCCTTTTGGCTAAGATCGCTTCTCAGCCAATTGCCTAAGATCGCTTCTCGGCCTTTTGGCTATGTTCGCTTCCCAGCCAATTGGCTAAGATCAATTCTCGGCCTTTTGGCTATGATCGTTTCTCGGCCTTTTGGCTGAGATCACTTCTCGGCCTTTGAACTGGGATCGCTTCTCGGCCTTTTGGTTAAGATCGCTTCTCGGCCTTTTGGTTAAGATCGCTTCTCGGCCTTTTAGCTAGGATCGCTTCTCGGCCTTTTGGCTGAGATCGTAGGTCGATTCCCGGCGTTTTGGTCTATGTTGGTTTTCGTGCCTCTCGTTGTCTTCTTCTCCTGAACCAATTACGTAAATCGTGTTATTTACATTCCTGCTAAACATTACCGTCACGTTTAAACGAATCTCATGATTGACCATGCCTAAAAGGCCAAATGGATTTAGCGAGTATTGTCCCATGAAAGGAGTCCAGTTTCTAATGAGAATTTAATGAGGTTTTCGTTTCCTTATACGTATTCTGCATCCCGTCCTCCACGTGACAACCGCAACGCGAAAAATATTCGGTGAAGATAATCCTCTGGTGGAAATATGATCATACAATGCCGTTCCTTTAATGTGGCCGAGCGTCGTTCTGCGGCATTGGAGGCAAGAGCGGTAGATTGAAAATACGCATTCTGTTGTATTCCCGCCGCGATTAAATTGTTTTCCCATTCGTAGCAAAATTACCGTCTGCTTAGCAATCCTAGCTTCTCTACGATAAACGAAATTAAATTAGGTGAAATTGCATTCGAAGTATAATTTTGTAGGTTTAAGGTGCAAGAGGGGTTAGAAAAGGTACTTCGAATGATTATATTTTCGCTTTAATTTAAAAACTTCACTTTAGAAGAATATTTTTATGGGAAATTTAATGAAGAAAAAAAACGGTGTGAGGCCGTAATTTATTTATAGTCTTAACGTATCGATTCGACGGATTTAAGGTACTTACCTGAGTTAACTCTTTGGCTAAAATGCTAGATAGCGTTGTTAAGTGAGCTTTTTTCGACGAAGCGAAGGAAAAACGTCGTTCGGACGTCATGACGCGGCGTCGTTGGTTTTACGTTATTTTTAAAACGTCGGTTATTGGTGCAGGACTCGTTGCTGAATTCTTCACGGATCAATTTAACCTCGTCGATTGGTAATTTAAGCAGGCATCCACAAGAGTTGACTATTTCGCTGGACGGTTCAAAACAGGTGGATAGTTTTCCGAAAGATTTACCAACGCCGAGTTCAACTCCGACGACGTCAAGGTAAATAGTTAATTTTGTTGTGCGAAATGAAGTTATTTACGATGTGGCTTCTTACAGGAAAATCCGAAGGAGATCTAACTTATTTATGACGTCGTCAAAAAAAGGCGAAGATAAATTGAAAAATGGCGAACTCGGTAGTGGTCGAGCGATCCCGTTGAAGCAAGGGTATCTATATAAGAAAAGTAACAAAACACTCAATAAAGACTGGAAGAAGAAATATGTTACTTTGTGCGACGATGGGAGACTCACGTATCATCCGAGTTTGCATGTAAGCGAATTTTTTCCTACGTTTTTGTGCATTTTGGATATTTTTTCGTGTTAGTTGAAATTTAATTTTCATTTCTATGGTTTTTTGCGTTTTTCATTCGATCTCTGATGTTTGCCTGTTTGGTGAATTATTAATTTTTTTATGGGATTTTGTATTATTTTTTTGGATTTTGGAATGATGCGTTTCGATTGTAATTTTTTTCTGTTTGTTGTGGATTTGTAGGATTTGTAGCTTGAAAATTAAGAAATATCAGTTTGTCTTTTTTTTTCATTCGAAAAATTTCATAATTTTTTTCATTTAAAAAAATTTAACGTATTTTAATCATTTATAAAAATTTAACGCATTTTTTTCATTTCAAAAAATTTAACGCCTTTTTCTCATTTAAGAAAATTTAATGCATTTTTTAAATGAATTTTTATGGTTTTATAGATCTATTAATAAACACGAGAAAAGTTCAAAATGTAATGACGTCATTAATCGTCGAAATAAATATAGTTCATTTTATCGATTCTTTTTTTTCCAAAACTTATTTTTTGATTTTTTTTACAATTTTTTTTAATTAATTATTTATTAAATTTATTCGATTTTTTTAAATTTTTTTGCATTTTTCGATTTTATTTCACTTTTTATATTTTGAGTTTTATAAAATTTTGTTCTAAATTTTGAAAAAAAAATTTTCAGTTCAAACGTCTGAGCTTTTTTACGGTTGGAACAGTATTTTATTCTGTTTCAATTTATCTTCAATTTTTTTCAAATTTTTGAAGCGTAATTTATTTTGCTCATATTTTTTTATTTGTAACTTTTGATTCCCTCAATTTTTTGTTTTATTAGGTTGTTTTTTTTATTATTTTATTGGCGTCTTTTTCGACACCACTTTAATTTATTTAGTTTTTATTGTTAGATTTTTATGCAGAAATACGTTTTTTTATCATGTTATAACTTTTAAAAATAAAAAGAGAATAAAATTGTGTCGAAAAAAACGCTGAAAAAAAATGTTTTGAAAAAGCAAACCAGCCTATAACGAAAAAAATTAAGAACTATAAAAATGAATTACGTTTTTAAAATTCAAAAATTTGAAAAAAATTATTGATAATAAATTTTTTTGACTATCTATTCATTTTTAAAATTTTAGAGCGTTTTTTTTCATGTAATATTTTTTTGTTGAATTAAAAAAATAATTTTTTTTTGTTAATGATTAGTTTGAAAATTTTTGTGTAAAATTTTTTTCTCATTTTAATTTTAGAAAGAAAAAGTAAATTAGGATTTTATTTTAATTGATTATCGATTTTTGAATTAAATTGTAATTTTTTTCGATATCATTTTAATTTTTTTATAATTAAAAATTTTACCGCAAAAATGTATTTAGATTTAGAATTGGAAGCTCGTTTTTGAAAATTTAAATTAATTTCAATTTTGATCTAGAAATTAATTTGAATAAAAATTAATTACAAGTAATAAAGCGAATTGAAATTTTCAGGATTACATGGAAGAAGTCCACGGTAAAGAAATATCATTACAATACGTAACGGTGAAAATCCCCGGTCAAAAGCCCCGCGGCTCGAAAACCGTGAATACTTCTTCGATAAACGAGTCGTTCGTTAATTTCAGCATTTCGAGTAAGTCTAACGCGAGAAAATACCCTCGGATGGCAAAATTATCGCGAATTTTTTACTCTTGTAGATTCTCAATACAAAGAAAAAAGATGCTCGGATAAAGTACTATTGACGGCGTTCGAGGTGTTCAAAGAACCAAACTCAAAGGTGACCGGACCAAGGTGAGTTAAAATTAGGCGAAAATGGCGAAAACGTGTTCGCGTATGACATTTCGGATTAGTAAAATGTCAAATACGTTTTAATCGATTTTCCTTCCACAGCGAAGATTCGGTTATGATTATGTCTAATAACTCGTTGACATTTACGAACGGATACTCGGAGAGTAAAGCTGAAACGCCTCATGTTAAAAAACGTCACAGAAGATTGAAAAGCGCCAATGTTAAAAATCAAGATAACGATGGTAGGAGTAAGTTTCGACGAGGGTGAGAATTTAGGGATATTTAATGACGCCGATTTTCAACGCAGATTATGACGGTTACGAGTTCCTAATTGTTTCGTTGGATAATAAACAATGGAAATTTGAAGCTGCCAGTATTGACGAAAGGAACGAATGGGTTGCGGCTATCGAACAACAGATTTTAGCTTCGTTGCAGGTAAGATCACCAGAGATTTCGATTTTCGAAGAGCTCGTTGAATTATGAAAGTATTTTGTGTGGAGAATTACTGAACAGGTTGTAGTTTAACTGTGTTTTCTCGTCAATGGTGCGTTTTACGTGCATAACGTTGATGACGTAATTTGTTGGAAATTTTATTTGGAATATTTTTAGTGATTATCGATTTCTCATGTAGGCTACCCCCCTCCCTCTTATTGCTATTGGTTATATGAATTAAATAATTAATCGATTTTATTTGAATTTGTTCAAAGGGTAATGAAAGCAACAGAGGTAAATCACGTTTGAATTCTTCCCTGGAAGCTGCGACTATTTTATCAATCAGAACTTGCGTCCCTGGTAATTCGGCTTGTGTCGATTGTAACGCTCCAAGTAAATGCGAATATTTTACGTATTAAAAGTTCGAGTATGGAAACATTAATGATGATTTTACATTTCCCATAGATCCTGATTGGGCTAGCTTGAATATAGGTGTTTTGATGTGTATCGAATGTTCAGGAATTCATCGAAATCTCGGGTCACATATATCGAAAGTTCGATCTTTAGATTTGGATGAATGGCCGTAAGTATTTATACGATCAACGAGATGCATTGTTGAATTTCAAATTAACACGGAGACGTATTCGTAGACCGGGGCATCTAAGCGTTATGTTGTCTATTGGCAATTCGCTGGCGAATTCTGTTTGGGAAGCTGGAGCTTCGAATCGCGAAAAACCCACGTCCAAGTCGAAACGAGAACAAAAAGAGCAATGGATTAAATCTAAATACGAAACCAAAGAATTCCTGCAATCCGTTCCTGGTTCAGCTTCGGTAACGCAGCAATTGGCCGAGGCTATTTTGAGGTTTGTATCGAAAGTTACGCTCGTATTTTATCTTGGTGGTGTTGATGGTGCTTGTTTTACGAATTATTTTTAAAGTTTTTATATTTTTAGCGGTGCTATGATTTTATAAAATTTTTTGGATAATTCGAAAAATTTAGAAATTTTTGAAAATAAAAAAGATTTCGACGTTTTATTTGCATTTTTTTTTTTTTTAGTTTGAGAAATTTAATGATTTTTATTTCAAATAGATATTTTAAACGATGAAAAATTCGAAAAAATTTATAATTTTTTAACTGTTATTGAATAATTTAAAAAATTTAAGTCGCCTTATTTTTAAACATTTTTTGAATACTTGAAAAAATTTTCAAAGAGACCTCCCAAAAATTTGAAATTGAATTCTTCAGTAGAATCTTCTATTTTTTTTCTAATTTGAGAAATTTAATTTTTAAACTGTTTTTGAATGAGTTGAAATTTTAGAGGTCCCAAATTTTCAACTTTTTTGAGTAATTGAAAAATTTAAGAAAGTCTTTTCTTAATTTAATTTTTAACAAATTACAAAACTATCTTTTTAGTATTTTTTTAAAATACAAAAATTTGATGATAAATGTTTAAAAAGACCTCTCAAACATTTGAAATTGAGAAAGACCTTCTCTTCAGCAGAATCTTCTATTTTTTCCCTAATTTGAGAAATTTAATTTTTAAACTACCTACTTATTTTTGAAAAAGTTGAAATTTCAGAGGTCCCAATTTTTCTACTTCTTTTGAATAATTAAACGTTAAATAAGAAAGAAAAAAAAAGTTGAAAAAGTCACTCTTCAACCAGAATCTATTTTTTTTTCTAATTTGAGAAATTTAATTTTTAAACTGTTTTTGAAAGAGTTAAAATTTTAGAGGTCCCAATTTTTCTGTTTTTTTTTTTAAATAATTAAAAAAGTTGAAAAGAATTCCCAAATTTTCAATTTTTTTTAAGTAATTGAAAAATTTGAGAAAGTCCTTTCCTGATTTAATTTTTAACAAATTACAAAACTTTTTTTCTTAGTATTTTCAAAAAATACAAAAATTTGACAATAAATTTTTAAAAAGACCTCTCAAAAATTTGAAATTGAGAAAGACCTTCTCTTCAGCCAGAATCTTCTATTTTTTTTCTAATTTGAGAAATTTAATTTTCAAACCGTTTTTGAAAGAGTTGAAATTTTAGGGTCCCAATTTTTCTACTTTTTTTGAATAATTAAAAAAGTTGAGAAAGTCTTTTTTTAATTTATTTTTTAACTTTTTTTCTTAGTATTTCTGAAAAATTCAAAAATTCGAGTACCCCTTCCTCCCCTTCTATCATTTATGCGACTTTCATTTCGTCTATATTAAAACATGTCAAATGACATTTTGGTAAAAAATTTCAACGAAAGGATAATTAACGATTTGTTTGTTTTGACAGAAACGACATGAGAATGGTCGTGTTGCTGCTGGCGCACGCGAACGTAGACGACATAAACGCTCCGATTAGCACCCGCGATCTCAGAAGACCTCTCCACGTCGCTTGTAGCATCGCCTGTCTGCCAATCGTGCAGCTTTTACTATGGGTAAGCAAAACTCGCCAAGCTTCGTCTAAAGCGAACCATCGGAGCTGATTTTTCGCTAATTTATCGAACCACGTTAACGAGATTATCTCGTAAATCACAACGCGAAATTGGAATATTACGTCGAAACTAATTGAATTTGGTGTGGGTGTTGTAGCACAACGCGGACGTGAAAATAGTCGATCACGAAGGACGAACGTGCCTGAGTTACGTACACAACGCGAAACCACAATCGGACTCGAACGGAGCGAGCGTCGCCATATTGAAGGATTTATTAATCAACAGCGGCTGCCCGGATAGTAATAATTTCAACGGTAAATCTAATTGCGCCGGGACGCTGTCGAGGCAAAAAAATCACGTACCGCCGTTGGATAAATTACCATCGAGCGTTATATAAATTAGTTAAATATAAAGGTTTTTTTTTATCGTGTAAAATCGCAGTATTTATAAAGAATTTTGTTCCTGAGATCTTTCCGTCGCTGAAATGAAAAAAAAAAATCATGTTGAGTGTAATGAACTAATGATTAAGTTATGTAGAATTACGGGACTCGCTTAGGCTTAAGGTAATTAAATCAAAGCCAAAGTTTTTCAGTACAAATATACGCTCAAAGTTACCATTTTTACGGCGTCATTTAGGTATTTTTTACAAAAAAAATAGCGAGTTACGATGGGCGCATTTTATAACATCACTTTTTCATAGATGCTTTCTTTCGACGTAACCGCGATGCAACGTGTTTTTTTCGCTTATAGTAAAAGCTTCATTTCACTGATTCGTTTTTAGTCAAAATTATTTTTAAGGTTTTCATTATCGAATTGACGTTGGTCGTTTATGAATTTAATGTATGTACTGTGCACTTGGAGCGCATTTTGTAACGTATGGAAATTTTGTTATGTATTGTTACTGTTATTTTAGATTTTTAAATTTCTATCTCCTGTGATATTAATTTTTTTTACGATTTACCAACTTTTTAAAACGATTGTTCTTTTTTTTAATTGTTTTGTTACATTGAGTAGTTGTAGGTTAGTTAGATGTTAATTTTTTATGTAATTTTTGTCGCGTAGTAATAAAGATTATGGAATTCATCGATATTTTTAATTGATTTAGAATTTAAAACCGACTCGACATCGATATTTTCAACGATTTTTCTAAAAGGAATCGCAGCAAAGTAGTAAAATTATGATGAAAGACGAAAACATGCGAAAATTTTGGCCAAGTTTTGAAGAGATACGAAAACATAATTCCTACAAAAAATGTTTCTTGTTCAATTTGCAACAACTTTTGTTTCAAACATTTTTTTCTCAAGTCTTTCCAACTGTTGTTTTCTTACAATGTTGAGGATACGGTGAAATTTTGGCGAAATTTGAAAAAATACAAAAAAACTGTTGATACGAAAAATGTTTCTCGTTCAATTTGCAACAACTTTTGTTTCAAACATTTTTTTCTCAAGTCTTTCCAACTGTTGTTTTCTTACAATGTTGAGGATACGGTAAAATTTTGGCGAAATTTGAAAAAATACAAAAAAATTGTTTTTACGAAAAATGTTTCTCGTTCAATTTGCAACAACTTTTGTTTTAAAATTTTATTCTCAAATCGCCGCAGTTGTCATTTTTTACGATGTTGAAGCTATAGTAAAATTTTCAACAAAATTTGCAGAGATACGAAAAAACAATTTTCGCAAAAAATATTATTTTTTTACAAAAAATCATAAATTTAATATTTTTTAAAATGAATTGTTTCGAGACATTAAATACGACACATTCTTAGAGATATTGATTAAAATAATTTATCGGAAACGCTATGAAAATCGTAACAATAATAATGAACGTAATTCGTTAAATCATTCTTGTCTTCTTCGAAATCATCTGAAAAATGAAACAACGGTGAATCTCCATTTTAAAGGGATAGAAATCGAAAAAAAGCGAATCCTTACTTGCTAGGGCAATAGAAGAAGGGAAAATCTCGTCGATATTGCGATGATACGCGCTGATAACTTTTCGGTTATTTTTCGCTGATTGTAAAATCAACGTCCACGAGTTAAACGGCGTTTTCCTGAGGTAAAATTCGAATAAATACCACAAAAGTTTAATGAAGTAGCTCGGGACTTACTTATTCAATAAATCTAATATATCTCTTGTATTAATCGGAGTGCTGAACGATTGAGAAGATATTGTTCGAGGATCGATTAATTGATCAATGGGAGATTTCTCGTTTAAATAATGTTGTAAAGTTAACATGGTAAGAGGAACGATGCAGGTTTTCGATTTCATTAAGGTTTCGGTAACGAGCATTAATTGTAAGACGATATGCATCCTGGTAAGCCACGTGATCCATTTGGAACAATGATCAATCCAGTCGTCTGATTTTACTTCGGGAAATCTATAGATCAGGATTCAATTTAAGTCTCTTTTTATAACTAAGTTATGAGGTTTTTATTTACTTGGATAAGGATGGAATACGTAATTGTTCGCAGGTGGCGATTTTAGCTAATAAATACGCGCTGATATATTCTTTCTTGAGTTTCTCGATACCTATTTCTACCAAGAGTTCTAATGGTTCTAGGATCAACGTTGAATGCGAAGAGCTGTCTTTACAAACACGAAGCACATGTGATAATCGAGTAATGTTGGTGGTTTTCATCTTGAAATATTGAAAAAAAAATGGTTAGTAGATTATTTAAAAAAATAATTAAAATCAAGATCAAATACTCACGTATGGTTTACTAGCCTCGTTTCTGACATGTTGATATACAATTTCAAAACAAGAGCGTATTTCTTCATACGAAGAACTTTCTGCAAAAATGACAACTCCATTAATACCTTAAAATTAGCTTAAATAGCTCAATAAATCAATATAATTTACGAATCGCTAAATTCCACAACTTGTCGGTAAACTCTTGCTCCTTTTTATCACTGGTCACAGTGTTGATGATTTGTTCAAGCGTTTTCTTCTCCAAATCGGCGTTTCTGCCGGTTAAAGAAATCCCAGTGATTTGATTAGCTTCGAGTAGTAACTGCGTAACGGATTCCTTAACTGATTTCAGCGGTACATCGTCCTTAAATATGAAATCGCGAATTAATATCATAAAATTGAACTCGAATAGTGACCTCGAACCTGTCTCAAATTAGGGAAATCGATGCAATCGCGCGAATATGGAGCTTTAGATTTACGATCCGATTGCCACGTTTTGATCATTTCGAGATAATCATAAAGCAAAGTTAACTGATCCCATAAATGAGCAATCGCGCTGTTTTCATTTGTAATCGTACTTTCAATTGTCTGAAAAAATTACGTAAATTTCAAGTGATCCTGGTGACGAAAAAATGACATTTTTACCAATTCGACAGACGCTTCGTTTAGTGGTATGGTGAAAGAAGGCGTTTTCCAAGATAAATTTACTCCAATATGGCCTAGCGATTCTGTGACAAATGTCGCATCGAACTCGTTGGTTAATTCTATCACATATTTAGCAAAAACTTCCGATTCGGTCTGCGAAAAATCGAAATAAATTGTGTATTCGTACAAGTGAAAATTAATATGGGAATATTACATGAATGGGATTTATTTGCGATTGCTTGTAATGGTTTTGCACCATTTTATCGACATCGGTCATTGTGTTTGTATCTTGAGAGAATTTCTCAATCGTAACCCAAGAACGCGTGAACCATCCGTCTTTTCGAGCTGAACCCAAAGCTATGGTGTGATTTTTATCGAAACCGTCGGTTAAAATGAAAAGCGGAAGTTTCAAATCGCAGTTCAAATTAACAAACGAAATGATTTCTCTAAAAGTAAACAAGTGATTAGATTTGTAAGATCTATTTCAATTTAAATCAAAATTACCTAGCTTCTCGTAGAGTTAAAGGACAATGATCATCTTCTTCTCTTTTTTTAACAATCATTTTTTCCGACTGGACTGAATCATTCATGCTAAACGGACACTCCAGAGGTTGACCAGTTAGGTCCAATTCTAAAAAATTCCTAAATTATGAATTTACATTCGAAACGAAACACCTAATGTTATGGTACGTTTACCTTGCAAAGTATCATCGCTAAATGGAGTCTTTGAATCGATATCTTCGCTTTCTTGAACTTTTTTCTGAATAAATTGAAAAAAGCGTCATGTAGAATATTTCATGGAATATCATCAAATTAAACTCACTAGTTTGTAGATGTAGAGAATTTCGTTTTCTCTGATAAGCGGCGATAAATACTTCGGTGGAATGGTTTCTTTAAGAATGAGAAATTCATCTGGAATTATTTTACGAATAGAAATTTCCACATCCTGAAGAACCATACTTAGAGCTTTTACCACGAATGTATTCAAAAGATATACAATTAAAAATCTCTAGATTTAGAATTGACGACGATAAAGAAAAATACACTACTTTAATAATAACATAAACTCAGTTATTTCCCGCTAAAAAGTGTTATCAGCGCGCAGTCATTTTTCCCCTCTACCGACATTCAAATCGTGTATCTAAGTGACGTAAAGAATCTGTTTTGTTTCGTTTCGGAGGACTGTGCTTTTTCGACTAGGCGTTAAAGTCCACTAGTTTTTTCAAGTGATAAATATATTCGGAAATGCTCGGAAATCTTCGGATATCGCTTAGTGTAGTCATCGTAGTCTGATATCCGTTTCGTTT
>QBDW01010208.1:0-14866 GCA_003261595.1 Maconellicoccus hirsutus | reverse complement strand
CACACACACACAGAAAAACCACTGAAACATCAAAACCGACAAAAACACTTACACGACCTCATCTTCTCCACAAAATTGAGGTGGTTTTTAAGGAAATTACCAAAAACGCGATTAAAATCACAAAAATCATAAAAACACTGATTCAATTGTTCGATATGGCACAGTGGATTTGAACATGTATAGATTCACTTCGTAGCTTCTTCAAATTTGCCAGGAAATTTGAAATTGCGCACGTGTTTTTTAGAGTAGATTTATGTTGCAAAGTGAAACGACCGGACGAGATTTCCGGTTCAGTGATTTGCACTTTTTCGACGAAAATTCGGCTATATCGTGATTTCGCGGTGTGTCGCGATTAAACGCACTCTCTTCCTTCTTGGTAATATACTCTTCCTCGTATCATGAACACTGGGGTGACCGAAAATAAAAAATTAATTTTAGATGAGACGTCCGCCGCGTCGCGACTCCGTTAATTTTCATCTTAATTTCACACGTGTCTGGTACAAATCATTTGCGAGAGACTCGGGTAATTTACTATACCACCCAGAGCATCATCAACAAGCGCATTCATAATCCTATTTAAAATATCGAC
Organism: Maconellicoccus hirsutus; assembly: GCA_003261595.1. Taxonomy (NCBI): domain Eukaryota; kingdom Metazoa; phylum Arthropoda; class Insecta; order Hemiptera; family Pseudococcidae; genus Maconellicoccus; species Maconellicoccus hirsutus. The sequence continues at coordinate 14,277 of QBDW01010208.1, read as the reverse complement.
GCTCGAAAAATTTTAAATACCGAAAGAAAAGGGTTACGGTCGACATTATGGCACATGCTCGACACCAGTTTCCCATACAAACGCCCAAGGCATCGCACACAGACGCCGCTACGTCATATTTTAAAATATGTAAAAATACATAAACTCCGGGACTATTTTACTTCATCGCGTACACAAACCACATGCATGGTCATTGTACGCGTTACTAGCGAAAAAAAAAAAAAAACAGTTCATTACACGCAACCGCGGAAGGTCGTACGAACGTCCGCCACCTATTAAGATTTCCCGTTACACGTGAAAAAAATAGCGAAAAAATTCGCTCGATGGTTCGTCCACTACATGTTCAGCGCCGTATCACGTATACGTTGATTTCTTTTTACCTTCTTGCTGAGAATATGTATATTCGTATGTGTGACCATTATACCCGCTAGCATGCATCCGAACCTTCGGCGGCAGATGTTCTTTGACGACCAGCAGCTGTCGCGTGCCACTCTCCCCTCCAGGGGTTACGTTCAGCTGCGGCCACGTGTTGCAGCGCTTCGCTCTCTTTATCAGCCGTTTTTACTGTATCGGTATTTACTCTGTTTACACCTTCCGCGCACACTTTGGACAATACAACCATCTTCTCTATTGACCTACAAGTACGTGTGCATGTGTGTGCGAAATAGCAATTCATTTTTCGCATGTACGCCCCTTCGCCACCTCTCGTCCTTTTCGCGGACCTTTCCTGGGACGCGTGGCAGTGCGCGAATTTCCGTCCATCTTATACCCGTACTTTATGCTTCGATTGACCCGTTTATGTTGAGGGCGCGTGAGAGACTGCTATGAAAAGGGTCTCCTTCGAGGATTTCGAAGAATAAGAAAAAATCCGCCGTACTGGGTGATCCGAGATTAAAATCGGTAATCCTGCGAAGCCAGGAGGGCTTCGCGGGAAAGTAATTGTGGATTTCTGAGCATCGTTGTCTTTTGCCATCTGAATGTGGTATCTCTTCCACGAGATCTTTACGATTGTGTTGGAGCTGATGGAAATTTGCAATTGTCAGAAATATACTGTTAGAAGTTTGCCTCGTTCTTCGTTCTATTTGATGCAAGAATGTTTCAATTTATGATTATTCGACCAGCAAATTCTCATTTTTTTCAGTTTTGAAGTCACGTAATACGTTACATCGGATCGTTCATTTTTTTAAATTCAAAATCAAGTTCAGAAAGGCGTGGAAAATGCCTTAAGAAAGTAGGCTGAAAAAAGGGAGCAGGGATATTAAAAAAATTTTAGTAGCTACGCAAAGTACATACCTAAAAGAATCCACAATTTCATAAAATCCTCTGTTCCCTTTCCCCCTCACTCTGAAAAAACCATAATTTATCGAATATAAAATTCCACTGCATGTAATGAAAATGGCAAACCACAGTTTACATGGAATACCTACTCAACTGGGGCATATTGTAAGGCTTGGGGCAACTCGATGAAACAATTTTTGAAACAAAAGTTATTTCAAATTGAACGAGGAACATTTTTTGTACAAATCAGTTTTTCATATTTTCCCAATTTTCGCCATATTTCCGTCATATGCAAACCCAATAACTCGGTTGGGGCGTTTTTGAAAGGCTTGGGGTGATTTTAGAAAAAAAAGTTTGAAATAAAAATCATTAGAAATTTAAAAATGAGCATTTTTTGTATCGACAATTTTTTCGCATCTTTTCAAATTTCTTCATAATTTTACTATATTTAAAAATTCACTCAGAAAAAAAATCAAAGTAATGATCCCCCCCCTCCAACCATTACACCGAATTTTACCCACATCTGAATCATGATTCGAATCTTTTGAAATTTTTTGAAATTAAATTCCGAAAGAAATTTCCCTCCTTTCCCTCCTCACTTCGATGACCGTTAAAAATACCTCATCCTTCCATATCATGAACTCCTTCCACTACCAAATCACCTCATCACAAACCCATCCGCATAAAACTTAATTTCAAAACACACCAGACCATATCGTTAACTACGCCAATATAAATCTTCCTCCCAAGACATCATTTCCCATGTGGCCAAGTTCACCAAAGACAACGTACTCGTCAATGGTACTAGCCAACCATGGTACAATACCATCGTAGTCTTATCATCGGTAATCTGTACCATTGCGACAATTAAACATCTCAAATTTCTCACGCAACTCATCCAAAGGTGCAGATTAAATCTTTATACGTATTTCACGCGATGTGCACTTCCCCAAGAACGCAACATGCATGCAACTTTATATCAACGATAGTCTGGTAAACCGTTGAAAACACGTCCCCATATGCCTCGACTGCAATCGAATCTCAAAATTCCGTCAATCTTACGTTCCCGTCACACAAACCGTATTCCCGATGTATGAGGAGCAAACGAGACAAATGTTGTCCATCATGTGGTACTCGGAAGTGGGCAGAGTATTTAAGAAATAATGGGGTGTTAAGAAACGGTCATTCATTAATGATAATAGCCGAAGCGGGGGTGGCACTTTGAAGAGGTTCGTTTTGCAGCGCTACAGCACAATTTCCTGTCCAGTCGCCCCGCCGGAAGTTACCCACAGTCTACAACATTTACAGGATAGAATTACTTAATTTCAACTCGGTTAACAACCGGTACCTATGTCAGTATTTAGTAATCTGATAATGAAAGTTGATAATTTGTAATATTTTCGACGAATATATTTTTTACCCGGGTAATTACCCTCTAGGGTGGTAGTTTTCCATCGACGTGAAAAAACACAGCCTTTGGAATACGCCGGACTACGTAACACGGTAATTTAATATGAAAACGTATTAAATTATTTATGAAACGAATAACGCAAACGTGTATTTAAATGATAATTTCAAAGGTTGGTTTTTTCATTAAAAAAAAAAAACCTAATGGATAATACTTCTTTTTGGCGAGTGCACAACCAGCTTTAAAAAATTATAAAAGCCTTTGCCAAAAATTCAATTTTTCCGATCCTTCTGGACGTGCTTTTTTTTTAAAAAAAGGCCAAGGAATTGGTAATTATTGAACAAAAAAATTATTAATTATTTTTACATTTAAGGGGGCACACAAAATACAATAAATTTTCAATAAAAACTAAAAATTTATAATAAATTTTCATTTTTGAAAGCAAACATGTGAATTTTAGGCATATTATTGTAATATATTACATTTTTTTAATTTTTAGGCAACGTCAGAGAGTTCAAATACCCCCCCCCCCTTGCTGACTATGCCTTTGCGTGAAGTTTCATTTTTTTCCATTTTTCAATACACCTCACCAAATTGAAAATTTTGGAAAAATTATTCAATATTCTGGAATGGAAACCAATATTGAAAAAAGCGCTATGTGTAATGTTTCCCTTCAACTACCATAAAATAAAAAAAAAGTGGTGGGGATGAAATTATGTTTTTTTTCTTGAAGACCTTCCGTATGAACTTCAATCTCAGCCAATTTTAATCCAAGTCGGCAGCTCGCAGCTTCATACTAAAAAAAATGGGATATTCTTAACTTTTAATCCTTTCCTCCCATCTCCCCCTCCCAATATAAGGATGAACCAGAGATCGAAAAATTGTACTTCAAGTGTATCTAGATTCTAAAGATGACACATTAACCTCCCCAACCCCCCAAAAAAAGTTCTCTATCTCGTCGAGATTGACTCGTGATACGCTAAACCTGTCATGATTTTCAATCGCTTTGGGGTAATTCTCCTAAAATTTTGAAAAAATATTACTTTTTGAATTTTGAACAAATTATGCAATTATTACAGCAGACTATCAGTGAAAGGGAAGGAGGTCAATTTAAAAAATTTACAGTTTTTTCAACTATACATATTTGAATATTGCGTCCAGTTTATCGTCCCCCCGCCCAATCATCAATAATTTTTTTTTCAGAAACTATCCCTTCTCCTTTTTTTAAAATCATTTCCACTTCAGACGAACTAAAATAAAGATTGTTAAAAGTTCATTGTTTTATTGATTTTTTGAGCTGATTTATTAATTTTTGAAAAATGATTTGAACGTTTGGCTTTTTAAACATTTTTTCAACTCTTTTAGATTACTTTGAAAACATATTCTTATACAGTTTAGCCAACTGATCGATTTAAAAACTCCATATTTGGCATTAATTACGAAGTCACCATTTTTTATGCTTTTTTTTCTTCCTCACGAAAATTCATCTATCCCTTTATTTATTGATTTTACAAAAAAACTTTTTAGGGGAAAATTACTCCCTTAAAAATTTTCTACATTTTTGATCCTCGCAAAATTTTCATTTCAGACGGTCTCTGAGCTTAAATCGAAAAATTCTCTATACAGAGCTATAAAAAAGCACTTCTTTTATATTTTCAACAATATTGATTAAAAATACAACAAAATCAAGTATTTTAAATACCCTTCATCATGGCATTTTGCACGCTTCAAATCCTCCAAACCTCCAAGACGCTCATAAAGTCAGGAAAAATCACATCCCTGACTTCAAAGGCTTAATCAATTGTTCGATTCAGAATGTTAATAAACCTCGGATAAAAGTTTGTATTTGCTCAACGACGGTTTCTTTCTGAGAACGTGTTAAAAATCTACAAATTCCGTCCACTCGAATATGTCCGATTGCTATTGTATATAACAATCGTCAAATGAACTGTAACCAACATAAATTATCAAACATTCGAACATCTTAACAAAACTCCCAACACATGGCTACCTGTTAATAGACAGAGAAAGGCATCGAAACGCCGAAGAATAACCCGAACAAGGAAAAAAGACTCCGACGTTAAAAGTCAACACAAAAGGAGACAAACCTACGGACGTTTGAATCGGCTCGAAGATTTATTACGTAAAAAATTCCAGCTACCGAAGGTATATTTCCCATTGCGCGCAAAACGAATTTCTCACAGGCTTGCACCGGTATACACACGGTACAACGTGTACTTATTATTAATCAAACACGAGATATACACGCGTAAATATGCAAACCACAAAACCATAAACGTGTCGTAAAATTTTCACGTATGCTTTTTTTCTCCAACGTTTACCCGCATTGTGAAACTGTTAAAATGTATTATTTATGCGGCTATATATTTATAGCTTGCTTTCTATTTCAGCGTCCTACAAATGTCAACTTATCCTATACGGGTCTTTTTTGATAACTCGATGAATAATTGCCGATGAAATTTCCTTATTTTAATATACTCTGTTCGATGTCGTCGCAAGTTTTTTTCTTTTGGTCTTCTCCTTTTTCGAACCAACGGATTTCGTACGTTTGTGGGAATTCGCAGGCGGCCATAGCGAAAGTATACGTAAACTTGAAATACAACTCGGTATAAATCTTTTTGTTAATGAGAAACATCGGTGTTGCTACGAATTTACGAATAAACAATCGCATAAGCTCGACAGTTGATAAATTCAACGTGTGTTGCATTAGTGAAGCCCAAGGGGCAATGGACAAGTGAGCACTTTGTCGAGCAAATCAGCAGGACATCAAGAGTAAGCAATTGAATGAACTTAATTGCTGAATTTTTTTTTTACACGTCTCTTGCTACAAAGTTGTAGAAATTGGTAACGTAAAAAAATGAATAATCATAAGCTTAATCCGCACGCAGAAGGGAGAAGGATTCTGATAAGGATTTTTGAAAAATTTTCCAATACTTTTATTTTTACATTGATAACGTTACTTAAGGTCAATTTTTTTTTAGCAATTCCTCGTTGATTTTTTTACTCCCTCCCTCCCGCTCTCATCTACCCCCTAAAGTTTCATGAAAAATTGAGGATTTTAGATAAACAATATTTAATATTATACACTAAAAATCTCCTGAGGAGAAATTTAAAAAAAAATAAAAAGTGATGAAAACATCAAATAAATGACCTGCCTTCAACCCCTATTTTCGTCTCTTTTATAAGGGAACCTTCTAAGATGGCTGGCTCGGATTTGAACGAGAGTTGGATTTTTGGAAAGAGGACGTCCAAAAACCCCCAAAATCAAAATGTCAGCCGTCTGAGTTCAATTTTTGATTTTTGGCAAATTTTTGATAATCAAAAAATTTCCATCAAAGTAGGGCAAGTATATTAAAAAAATCGATTTGATTCAGAAAAATGGTAGAAAATTGTGCATAATATATATTCTTCCTAGTTTGGACCCGCCAAATGCGAATTTCGCATTGCGGAGCCGTTCTGGAGCTTCCAGCGTGATTTCAATTTTTTCCAGAAATTTTTAAAACACTCCAGAAACTGTCTACTATAAGATTAGGTGGTTAAAAACTTGGTTCCTTCTTATTCTCCTCCATTTCAATCAGATTACCCATATTTCCAAGAAAACTCTAGCCAGCTACCTCGACGGTAATCTCCCGGATCAGTTTTTTTAACGCTGGTCAAGAAAATTACTCCCTAGATGATTGCCTTTCGTCCTAGAAATATGGGTAATTCGATTAAAGAGATCAGAAATAAGAGAGAACCAAGTTTTTAACTGTCCAATCTCACATGAACGATTTCTGGAGCATTTTGAAAAATTCTGGAGGAAAAAAAATTGCGCTGGAGACTACAGAACGACTCGTCAACGAAAAATTTGGATTTGGCTGGTCCGAATTTTATATTCTGCGCCATTTTCCATCATTTTTTCAAACTGACTCCACTTTTTAATACTTCTTAATATGGAAATTTCATAATTTTCATTTATTTAAAATTCGCCAAAAATCGAAATATAAACTTTGACAGGTCAAACTTTGGTTTAGGGTTATTTTGACATTTTCTTTCATAAAATTCAACTCATGCTCCAATTTGAGCATCTGAAGAGATTCCCGTCAGTCAAAATCGATCACACGCCGCAACCTGGATATGCAATTGACCCACGTATAAATCTTATAATTCTAATAACACCCTTTTTATTATTTGAAAAAAAAGGTCCAACCCTCCGACGATTTATGACCTCAATTACATCGATCCTGCCCAAATGAACCATGCGTGCAAATCCTCTCCACCGGATAGCTACTGTTACCCCCTCAAGAGATGATCGGCGACACTCGTCGAAATGATAACATTCATCGCAAATAATTGCTTACATTGGTCAAAATATACCTTTTCCAACAAAATAACAAATTTAATCGAAATTAAAACTACGTAAACGCGCGCATCGCTAGACTATAATTTACAATTTCCTAGTGATTTCAGGTCCAGGAAAAAACCCGATACACGGTAGTGCGACTCGGAGCAAACATGAAAAACAGTATAGAAATCTATCTAGAGGCTAAAATTATACAGGTGCATCTTAACGTCATTACACCTGTCCGCACGGCAGTCAGTTCCAGTCACTAAACCTATGCCCATATCTTGGCAGCATTTTTAGGTATTTTTAAAGGTAAAAACAAAACGAGAAGAAATCCAGTCAGCCGGCTGGAAATCGCATCCGTCCAAGATACGAGAAAAAATTTTACACGCACGATGCCTCTTCTCTTGCTTCAACCGAATAAACGTTTCGTACGATGAACGAGATGAGATGAAATGGAAACCTCGCTTTAAGATCACTGGAGCTTTTAGACCGCAGTGAAAGCTAACTTTTTAAAAGCCTCGTAATGGCACGTTAATTAGCTCGCGTTAACCTAATTAAAACGCTATTAGGCCATATCAACCAACCTCCTTATATTTATATGGTTTCAATTTTAATTTCGAGCTTTCACGATGGAAATTTCAAGAGGTATTTGAGGAGACAGTCAAAACGCCTGTTATTTTCAAGAGTAAAATATGGTGTTTCATGAGGAATGAAATTTTGCAGTCCAAAAGGAGGCTTAAGTTGTAAATATGGAAGCCAAACTTGACCTTATCTACAACTACGTTTTAAACAAATTAGAAGCACTATTTTGGCATTGATTCTACTCAAGATGAAGATTTATATCATACAGATGATAATTTGGTGGCGGCTATCCCGCATCTTAAAACGTATCTATAACGTTATCATGGTCCACGAATAGGTGCTAGTTAACCCACCTTCGCCGTCTATGATTACCACTAACAAGGTGTTAAAACTCCAAAGCCTATAATTTCTGGTACAATTTGACAGCTCTAATCAGCTTTTCAAGAGGCTCGTTAACGCTAAAAAGGTGTGAACTAGTCTTCGGGTATAATTTCACTCGAGGCTTGATTACAACCCCAATACGTTGCTGCCCCTTAATAATCTCAGCGCCACGAAATCACATCCTCGATCACGCACCACATCGGTGCCTTTGTTTTAGCCACCGATTTGTCGATTACAAGGGGTATTCACCAACGTAAAACGCATCCTGCCTTCGCAAAACTGCGATAATCTTCGATTCGCCTCTGTCGACACGAGTACGACGGATTCAAAGTTCAGGTGTAGCCTCCGCGTACGCTTCGGGTCCGCGTAAAAGTGGTTTTTAATGTAAATGCGTCGCGATATGTCACGCCTAATGAATCCGAGGAAGTATTCCGTTGCTCATCTTAACGTTCGTTTGTCTTTCCTCGTTTCTTCTCCGAGCACAGCTCGATTATTCGATCGTTTCGACAAATTACACCGACCAGATGTGTTCGGATGTAATTGCGCGTACTTATAGTTGAAATTAATGTTCTTCAAATGACAAACAACGCGCCGCGTTTAAGTAAACTGTTGATGGCACGCGAGTGTTGGAATAAATTTGTTTTATAGCTGTGGTTTATACTAACCTATAACGATACGCCTAGTGATTCTTAAATAGAAAAAAATATGCAAATGCGGTTTCTCCCCCTCTCCATTGTTGGTTTATGGTTATTATCGTGATGTAATCGAGCAGCAGCTTGCTTTTTTTTTCATAAACGAGTTCCTAATAGTGTTTTTTTGTCGTAAATTCTATCGCATCGGTTCAACTCCGAGGAAACGTTTAAACTATCTCATTGTCTATTCCGATTATTGATGGGGAATCTTCATTATTTCGAGAAAATATGTATTTCTTAAAAAATGGTTCGAAAATTTTATCCAAATACTCTGGACTCGTTTTTTACAAAAATGTTTCCACTCAAAGGGATCAAAAAGGTGAGATTTCATTACATAGCGTCGATACGATCCTTTCAAACAAAACCAATTCCACTGATAATTCCAGTTTTTTGTCTTCGTGGAATCATTTTTATATTTTATGGAAATGGAGAAATGACGAAGAGAAATTACGGGAGTATCCCTACAGAGGGCTCATAAACTGTGGCATCCTTCTAAAAAATGACGGTATAAAAACATATTTATATTTTACGGATATGGAAGAGGAGGAGGAACAGGAGGAGGAGGAAGCGGAGGAGGAAGCGGATAGGGAAGGGATGGTGAGGGGAGTGGGGTGGGAGGATGAAAGAAGAGGGGAAACGGAGACGGAGGAGGGAGAAATGACTGAACCATTCCTATGAAGTGACAAAAATTGAAAATTTGCATGTGTTACCAATTATACCCGAATTTGGGCTGCATAAAAATCCATATATACGATTCCGGTGAGACGCGACGCGAGTTGGCACTTAACTTATGTGGCAGATAATCGAATCATAATTGTCATCGTCATCGTCAATCATCATCGTCAATCGTCATTGTAAATCGTAATCGTCAATCGTCATCGTCAATTGTCAATCGTCATTGTCGATCGTCATCCATCAATCGTCATCGTCGATCGTCAATCGTCATCGTCAATCGTCAATTGGCAATCGTCATCGTCAATCGTACTCGTCAATTGTTATCATCATCGTCAATTGTATCGTAATCGTCAATCGTCATCGTCAATTGTCAAACGTCATCCGTCAATCGTCATCGTCGATCGTCACTCGTCAATTGTCAATCGTCATCGTCAATTGTCAATCGTAATCGTCGTTGTCATCGTCAATCGTCACTCGCCATCATCATCGTATATATAGTAGAACAAAAAATAATATCTTCAATATCACAAAGAGAAAAATTCTGTATGCAAAACCGCTCAATTTTTTCATCGTATTTGCTGACTCCAATTTTAAAATTACCCTTTGCATGTTTCTTCCATCTTATAATCTATCTACAAATTTATCGGATTTTGGGTAAAATTCAATACCTCTCGAAACACCTCTGATTTCTTGACTTCGCCTGTCCACCGTAAACCTTTTCAAAATCTTCACCATGAAATCAACACCAAAGCGCGATTCGGACAATGTCCGACTTTGATGACCACTTGTACGTCACGGTTCGACAGATTTGTATTGAAATTACAATAGATGACACCTGTTAGGTAAAAACACGATATGCACACGACTTCTTAGAACGTCTTAGCACTCCTTCAAAAGTTCACTATGTGACGTAAAACAACTCCTATGAATAAATCCAAATCTCAAAGCCAAAGTGCTCGGGCATCATCAAACGAATTTAATCACCCGAGCGATAATTCTTTTGTGAAAGTTTTCAACGAGCTTTTCATTACTTACACGTCAACATATCGTTTCCAGAGTTCTTCACGAAAGGTTGTACAAAGCTGGTAACATTCCTTAATTAGTTAATTAAAATGAACGTAACTTGGTTACTTTTTGGGATTAGCTTATTTCTAACGATAATCATCGTTTTCGGTAACGATGCCGGAAAAGTGCAGGAAATCGGAGAATACTTGCAGGGCGTCCAGAAGGTAATATAGATTTATTCCTTTGGAATTATCGAATAATGAATAAAATTTTTGCAGGATCCGGGAACCGTAAACAGAGGCGGTATAACTAAGTAAACCGGTTAGGAAAATATGAAAAATCTCATGTCCAAAGAAAACCATATTCCACAATAAAGTTTTACTTTCGATGCGTATTTATTACTTGAAACCCCGCGAATAACTCGTTGAACCTTTATTAACCTCGTTACTTGTATAATTTATCGAATCATCTTTCAAATTGTACTCGTACGGTCGTAAATTTGACCGAAATTAATGGCGGATTACGCAGCGACGATCTTGATACAGCAAACGTGATCATACAAGTCTAATAAAATAATTCATTCAAAATAAAAAGACAGGTGATGAACTTAGGTCACGATGCGCGTATTTACACCCCGGTGTCTCCTTTTTTCAACCCTTTAATATTATAGACAAGCAGAAAGAAATAACAGGATGTACCTAGTCGTTCCAAAACATTTACAGGACTACTTTTCAATAAAGCAACCAGTTTAGAATTCGGTTAAGAACCTATCCTTATACGCGTATTGGCCTACGTAATATTACGACGGCAAAAAGCATTTTCACGGTGACCTTGGACGATGACTGATACGACGATGGTTGAAAATAAAAATAAATAAAAAACGCTCTTAATAAAATCGACTCTTTGCACCTTTACGTGTATTTACCATTAGGCGTTATCGTTTGTGTAAATTGCATTTCCGTTATATCATAAAGCAACCGTCGCTTTTATATAAAACCATAATTACGCTTACTTCGGTATTCATTTCGCATACTAAAAGCAGCAAATTCAATATGAACGTATTCTCGAGCGTGATAATTTGTTTGTTGATTGGCGCGTTTATTTTGCAAATGGTCCATTGTAATTTGGCCGACACAGCGAAAGGAGAAGGCAAACTTATTTATCATTATGGAGAAGAAGGTTCCTTGCTTGGATTGCCTCCGACCAAAGGTGATCAATACATTGCAAATCCAAAGGAGTGATTTTTCTGTTAAGATCGTGAACGGTTTGTTACTTTAATTACGCGAGATTTTAATAAAAAGATTTGCCAAATGTTGAATTTTTTCTAATGGATTGAAGGACCATTACAATAAATGAGATTTTTATGCCCTGGATTCAAGAATTCCTTTAGATAAGGTTTGAGGGATTAATTTGGTAAACGATGCGAAGGATTTTTCAAATTTTGACAGGATCATATGGTGGCCTGGGGGGGCGTATTTTTAACGAGACCGTTTGTAGCATTTTGCTGACTGTGTCTTTTCTCTTAAATTCGCCATTGGTCATGATTGAAATCATATTTAAACAATACCTCAACATACAACTTGCTATATGTTTGATCCAAGTTGAGACAGAACTCAAAGAAAGCAATTATATTCAATACTGATAATCTTGCACAAATATAAAGCAGAACTCATCATCGATGTCACATTCACCATTGGTCAACAAACCTTAGAGGAGTTGATAAGAATTGTTACAGGAATGTCATACAACAACGTTTCAAAATCCCCAAAATCCATCAAACAGTTACCTCATCATGTTAAAACGAGGTGCACAACTGAAATCAGATGTAGCTTCGAAACTCGAACGATGCAAGGTGTTGGGATTATTGCCTAACCTCACATCGAAGGCACTCAAATTTATTACTCGAAGCAGAATCACTACTTAATCTGGAAATGAGGTGATTTCAAAACGAACGTGATTCAATTTTTATTCCTTTTTTAGAGTTTAAAGGGCTTTAACCTTGAACTGAATTAATTTTTGCATTTACATAATTGTTTTTTGGAAAATAGAACATTGTGTAATCACCTGGGAAAATCATTGAAAAAAACCCTTACTTCGTTGATTTGTAGGTCAAAGGCTACGAAAACGATTTGAAATTTTTTTAAGGATTTTGATTTTTTTTAAATTGGTCAATTTTTTTGAAAAAAAACTGGTTAATTTTTTTGAAAAAATTTGTCAAATTTTTTGAAAAAATTATTTAATTTTTTTGAAAAAAATTGATCAATTCTTCAGAAAAAATTGGTAAACATTTTAAAAAAAATTGGTGAACTTTTTTGAAAAAAATTGGTTTCAGTGATGCTAAAGGTGAAAAACTAAGGGTCGTATTCATAAACGATTTTTAAGTATTCCTTGGCCAAGTAACGAATTTTGGGCCAGTTTTTCAGATACTAAAAATTGAAATTTGACATTTTTGAAAAATGAAATCAAAAGTTGGGACTCTAAAGTATCGATTTTACATCTTAAAAAGGTTAAATCATAATATTTAATTACAGAAAAACTGGCTCGAAATCGGTTACTTGGGCAAGGAATACTTAAGTATCGTTTGTGAATACGACCCTAAAGATTTAAGTCATTTTCGCTTGAAACCCCCTGAAAAGTATCTCCTTCAATCACATATGAGACATGATCGAATTAAGTGATGCTAGTACTCATGGAGTCCTTTTTAAAGAAAATTTGATGGGCTTTAATTTTGAACTGAACTATTTTTCTGATTACATCGATTTTTGCAAAGATACAAGCAAAAGTTGATTTCTGGAGGTTAACATTCACAAACCTGGAGGCTTGTGAACGCGACATTTACACCGGAGTGAAGTATGTTGAAAAGGGAGTTCAATTCTAAACTATAATTATGAAATTTTAGTTTTTCATTCATTTTATAATCTGAAGACTAATTTGAGGATACGCTAACTCTACCACTGGCTCCAGTACATTGGACTTGGATAACGTGCAAAGCAGAAAACCTCATTTACAAAGGAACCCTAGTGACTAGCACATTCCTAATCCTCCAAATGTCCTACAGAACCATAAGCGTAGAAACAAGAACAAATTTTTCCTGGGAAAACCAAGAAAATTTGGTAATGAAGTCCACGATGAAAACCGAGGAACCACTCACAAACTAGGAAGGTCAACTAGCCAAATTTTTCAAATTTCCTCCAAAAAGACATAACCGACTCAAATTTTGCAAAGCTATTTACGTGACTCAACCCTTCAAAAAGTCCGCTTTTTAAAAAAACATGACCTGAATTTTCTACATCAAAAACATTCACCGACGATGCATTATCTCGCGCCTCTAAAAGCCTTCGTTTCTCACCACAGATAAAACTAATGGCCTAATTAACCTAACTTTTGGCTCGTTCAACCGACATGCTCAAGTTGAATTGAAACATCCGAAGAAAACCACATTAATTTGAATTCTTGTCGCGATTTTCGAAAATGAATTCGATTATATTTACAGGGATAATTTTGGTATTGACATTCGTATGTTATGTAGATGCTACCAATATAATTGGTGGGGAGCAAACCTACCTAGGCAATCCATCAGGTACCAAAGCGTTTTTCGACAACGTACGTATAAAAATTTCATATATTAATTACTCGAATTGTTGTACAAATTTAAGTGATTTCAGTTGGAAACATCAATGTTTGGAGATAAGCGTTTCCCTTTGAATAAGAAATTTCTAAAAGAAATAGCCATATTATTTGGCGACGAAGCGAAATTCCTAAAGAATTACAAAAACTACGCTAAATTTGCGAGCAACGCGTTGAAAACCGCGAAGGGTGAAATTTTCTAAAAATATGTGGATCATATTGAACAATAAATATTGAAATTTCTCGACTTTAATATCGCGGCACGTTAAACACCACGAATC
>QBDW01010194.1:0-11899 GCA_003261595.1 Maconellicoccus hirsutus | reverse complement strand
CATTCGATTCAGCGTGTTCGAAAACCTCCCAAACCACCTTTTATTTACCTTACTTAGCTCCAGCAGCCACTGGGAAAAATTCCAAAGATTCGTCATTTTCACTGATATGAGGGACACACTGATTTCTATTGTTAGAAAGCTGTTATCAGTAACTTCATCAATTAGCGTTAATTACTCTTGATTGCGTGAATATTTTGGAAAAATTCGACCAGATTTACGATCGTGGGAACGAGCTGAAGAGATTGATACCACTCACGACTCCCAAATTTTAAATTTTTTTCAAAATTTTCGATTTTGAACGAACCGAACGAAGATGGCGGCTGTCAAATTAATATTTACGAAATGAGTTTATCTTGAGTTTTAGAAATGACGTATAAAAAATTATAAGTACATGAAAAATTACTAAATTTCCTACAAGTTTCAAAAATTTTTCCAATCCTAACATACAAATGAAAACACAAAATAACACAGAACAATTCACAAAGCAGCTCTGTATTTGAACAAAAAATCCAGGTGTTCGAGAATAATTATCACTGTACAAAAATGAGCGCAGATAATCACAATACACTTCCATAGCGATCTAAAAAACTTTCTTTCGATGGGCGGAGAAAAAATTTATATTCGAGATACACATCGTTATAATTTAGCGATATAAATTTCGGAATCAAAACGGAAAGAAAACGAATAAAAAAATCTGTTCAACTTGGCTTAAAATAATCGTAAATTTAT
The DNA here is from genome assembly GCA_003261595.1 of Maconellicoccus hirsutus. NCBI lineage: Eukaryota > Metazoa > Arthropoda > Insecta > Hemiptera > Pseudococcidae > Maconellicoccus > Maconellicoccus hirsutus. The sequence goes on along the minus strand of QBDW01010194.1, from coordinate 11,170 downwards.
ATAAACATTCTAATAAATAAATATGTATGCGTATATGTATAAAAAAAAAGAAAATTACATAGTAACGAAATTTTTAAAATATATACGAACTATGTGTTTCAAAACCCCCACACAAAACGGTTTCTTTAATGGTAAACAATTAAAAAATAGCTTGCAAAAATAAAATTAAACGTTTTCGAGCCTTCGTTGCGACACGAAAAGAAGACAGATACAGATAAGAGAAAAAATTAACAGAAAACAAAATACGTACATATAATCTACGTAATTTATACATGTTACATAATAAGGGGAGATAATAGGACGCAGGATGCATATCCTCACGTATCGATCGTATTTGTAATTAATAAGGCACGTTTATTTTGTTAATGTTCTAAATTTAAATTAAAAAAAAAACACGATATTTAAACGGAGAGGAGTAAACAACAAGCAATTAAACGGTTGTTTTTCATTACAAATTGCGTAGGAATATGACTGCATTCGATTAGTACTTTTGTTCCCGTTGATTAAAAATCTACATCGAACGTGTATACTTTTTTTTTCTTTTTTATTCAACAATCTTCAGCACTTTTCCAACGCCGACTGTTTTACCTGCGCGAATTTAAAGAAAAAAATTAAATTATCGCGCATATTTCGATATTTTAATATAAAACATTAAACGAACCTTCGTCTCGTAATATAAATCGTCCCATCTGTGGGAAAGTTTTAAATATTTCCATGCATATGATACCAGAGCATTCCAACCTCATTATAACTACTTGATCTTGTTTAACAAAACGAGGCCTCGTTTTGGATTTTTCTCCGGTTTTCTTATCAATTAAACAAATAAGAGCCTGTAAAAAAGTACAAAGTCAGCGAGAAGGAATTACATGTGAAGTAAGGGTAGAAAAATGTTTTTCAGCGAAAAATATGCTTACTCTAACGACTACTTCTTCGGCAGCGCAATGAATGTGCATCACAGGAGAATATCCAGGACAAATGATACTTTTATGTTCTAATATAACAACCTACCAAAATTAATTTACGAAATTAATATTACAGGTGGTTTAAAAAAATACACAAGACGAAGATCTAAATTAAAAAGCGATAATTTAGTTTTAAGGATTTCGCACAGATTTCCACAAAACTATCAACTCGATTTTTTTCACATATTTATCAATCTCTTTTCAAGTAGAATTTAGATACAACAAAAAACACCGTGTTGGACTTACTTGAGCATCGAAAATTTTTCCTACATGAACTGGGCTGTTGACATCGCATAAGACGAAACCAGGGGAGATATCTTCCTCTTCGATACCTTTCAATTTGGCTTTGACATTTTCACCAGGAGCTACCGAATTTACTTCAAGGTCGTCGCAATAAAATTGGTCAACAACTACTTGAGTCTGCGAAAAGGTAATAAAATTTACGATAGGACGCACAAATTGATTCTGATTGAAGAATCTATGTTCTTACCCTGTTTGGCATGACCAATAAAGTTTGACCTTTTTTGGCTTCGCCGGCTTCTACTTTACCCATTATAAATGTACCCATATCTCTATACTTATCAATAATTGGCATTACAAATGGAGCTTCGTTTCGCCTATTTAAAGGTGGTAATTGATCTATGAATTGGATAAACGAAGGCCCGCTGAGAACAGATACAAAATTTCGATTAATTTTGAAATTAGGTAAAAATCGAAGCGCAATAAAGGCCGAACTAACCTGAACCACGGACATACAGAAGGTTCTAGGGGATCTTTTAAACCTAAACCAGTCTGTCCAGAGACTGGCATAAATGATAAATCTTTAGCCGGGTTAAATCCTAATTTTTTTAAATACGGTAAAATTTTATCGTGACATTCTTGATATCGTTGTTGGGACCATAACACAGTCGGGTCGTCCATTTTATTAATCAAAACTATTAAATGCTGAACGCCGGCTGTTTTCGCTAACATGGCATGTTCTCTGGTTTGGCCTCCTCTATCGAAACCAGTTTCGAATTCTCCTTTCCGCGCCGAAATGACCTGTGAATGGAAAAACGTAATTTAGGAATCTGAATAGAATTAGATTCGAGACGAGTCGAAACAAAAACTTACCAAGACGGCTAGATCGGCTTGAGCGGCTCCACCGATCATATTAGGCACGAAGCTTTTATGACCAGGGGCGTCTAAAATGGTAAAATGTTTCTTTTCGGTTTCGAAATAAGCTCTACCGACTTCGACGGTTTTACCTTTTTCACGTTCTGTAAATATGACAAAAATGTTGAAAACATTGGGTGAAATTTTACACTAAATTTGTACAATTCATTACCTTCTTGATTGGTATCTAAAGCCCAAGATAGATACCAGGACTCTCTACTTCGCTCTTTCGCTTCGCGTTCGTATTTTTCTAATGTACGTTTGTCAACCATACCAGTAAGTGCCATGATTTGTCCGCCGATGGTGGATTTTCCGGCATCTATGCGAAAACAGGATGTAAAATCGAATGAATCACAAAATAAGATATTTACGTACCAACGTGTCCGATGATGACGAGATTAACGTGTTCTTTTTTAATCGCATCAACCGGCGGAGCCGCGATTTTTTTACGAGTCTTGGTTTTCTCGAGCTCGCTTAAAGTATCTTCCTTCTCTTCGTCGTCATCGATGTTATCGTCTTTATCGCTGGGAACGTTATTTTGAGTGTCGTTTTTCTTGGGCGACGCTAATTTCCCGCTGTCAACCGCATCTTCCCAACAATCTGCTATCGCCGAACTGGGTGATGTGTCTTTGGCGACGTCGCCGGTACCTTGTACCGGGGGCTGCGCCGATTCCGGCGTTGTATCTGTAATGGTCATTTCGCAAGTTTCGTTCCCTGCGTCAGAAGAGGTCGAGCATTTAGGCGCGTTAGGATTTTCGCAGGTGGTATTTTCGTCAAAATCGTCTTTAGGCTTTACGTAAATATCGCCATTTTTTAATTCGGTTTTCGCTTCTGTAAAGAGTTCAACGCCGGTTAATACATGGTGATTAAAACGCTGTCAAGCTCCACATATTAAGCGGCGTAAATAATTCGGAAATTTTGCCTAATCAATTACATAAAGCGAATCTCAAACAGTGAACGAATAGGAAAATAAATATACAAAAAACACGAATAATTACCAGGTAAAAATAATCCGTTATAAGAGGAATGTTATCAAAAAAATTTACTACTGAGAAAAAAGTCTATACTTTGCGATCTACTCGAGGCAAGAATTAAGCATTATGAATGACGATTTGATTTCAACAAATTTACGATTAAGATGAATTTAAAACTAATGATTTAGATAAAATGAAGATTAAAATAATGATGTAAAATGATTACTTGGCAGGCTGCGATATAATATTTTAATCAGAAACTACTATCGACGTATAATGATCGTGTTACCTGATGTATTTTTTTCCGCTTTTGGAGCAAAACACCCGAAATTTGGTACAAATTCAGCTGCGTTCACGTTTAACGTTGAAGTTTTCTTAGCTAGATCATTACCAACTGGGTCCACTGTCGGATACGTTGTTTGTTCCCACGAATCCGGAGTACCGTTACCATCGGACATTTTCTAATTAAGTAATTACATTAACTGGAATTTTTGCTTAATTAATTTAAATTGATAAACGACTATTCAAAAGGATCAAAGTACCTAAATTTTGAAGACGCATGCAGACTGCCTCATCACGACGTGAGCTAATTCCAATGATCTAATGAGCTCGACAGATTTGCACTTTTCTCTATTTGGCTTTCTAGTTTGAAATTTTTGATCATCCTACATAACTGATGCGCAAAATCAAAAGTACGAGAAAATAACGAATCGTTTATTTTATCTGTGATCTATGTATTTCCAATTTCAATTTTTTTTCTCTTAAGTTGTTTCGCGAATTTTTTTATTATTCTCACAAAATTTTGTATAAATTAAAAAAAAATTTCAGTTAGGCACACGAGATTGATATGTTTTAATCAACTTTAAATAAAAATATCTTATTGTCTTTTAAAACTATGAAAGTCGATATAATAAATTAAACAATTCAACAAAATTATAAAAAACAATACAAAAATAAATGCATATCAGGAGTATTTCGGATAACTGGAAGAAATAATATACTTATTACTTTGGTACTACTCTAAACGTTTACAATGGCACAGAATTGATGCAACGTCAAAAATAAAGTTAGCAATGAACACGTTTTCTCATGACTAGTTAATTCAGCTTCACTGCCGGATAAAATTTTGGAATGCTATATCATCAATTAAAATTTCGATCTTTCATTTCACAAATCTTCAACATACTTCGGTGAATTAGGAGGTTCAATATTAGCACCATGTTCAATTTTTACAGGAATTGAATCCTCTGTATCGCTAACATATCCTTCTTCGTGCGTATACTTTATCGGAGATATGATTAAAGGATTAACTGATATTGCTATTAAATCCCTTTGAGGAAAATGGTCTTTCCAATCATCCCTGTCAAAATTTCAATAACGTTAAAAGAAGTATTTTCATCACAATATGGTATCACAAATTACCTAGGATGTTTATCAAACATTATAGGTAGAAATTCATCAACAGGTAACATTTTCTTTAAAGGATAAGCATGCAATAACTTCAAAGCTCCTTCTCTGCGAAGCGCATAACCGAGAGTCCAATACGTATAATCGGGATACACTAAATTGGAATATTCGCCGACAAATTTCTCTTTTTTTGGGTTCATAATTTTTCTACCCAAATAGCTAAAATTAGAAGACAAACAAGTTATATATGTTCGACGATAGACTCGAATATTAATAAAATTTATCATACGCTAAATCCCATTTCAAATCTGGGTCACGCAAATCGTTCAGTAAATTATTGAATTTCGAAAGAAAATATTTCTCAAATCGAACATCATCTTCCAGGATCAATATTTCGGTGTAATTATTGGTAATCATCTACGCGAAACATGAACAAATTTGAAAAATGGTAATAGTATACATCACTCAAGAGGGAATTATTGATATACCTTATTCCACAATTTGTAATGACTTAGGAAACACCCTATTTCGCCATTTTTCATAGGCCTAGAAAATAACATGAATTATAAAATAATTTTAAAAAAATTTTCTAAACAAATTACTAAATTTACCGTTTGTGATAAGGATCTTCGTAACCTTTCATCAAAGTTATTCCAATCTCCTTTAATTGAACATCATTTAAATTTCTAGAATTGGAGAAATAAATTCAAAATTCGAGCTTACGCTAAAGGGGAAAAACGCAAAAAAAATACTAACTTCCCGTCAACAGCATCAATAAAAGTGACATCTATTCCTAATTCATTGAAGCAATACTGCATCCGATTTCTACGTTCTTTCCGTCGTTTTAAATTTATTACGAATATCTCGTCAAAACCAAATTTACTTTTTTGAGGAAATCTCACATATTCGGAGAAAATTTTATCAACAGGTAGAGGAGGCTGGTCCACTAGATTTAATAAAATAAGTGAATATCGGTACAACAGATTCGTTCGATCAAATACCAAATAATATTACCGCTTATAAACAATTTCAAATTTAATAGGTTTTCTTGTTCGTCAACAAAGCCTTGAGTTTCCTCTAATGGAACCATCGTGTAGCCGTAAACTTGATCCAAATTATCACAAACATACAATGGAACTCCTTTAAATAACATCAAACACAATAAAAACGACAAATTCAATTTGAAGATATCTCAATCCATACCAGATCTATTGGCTGCAATTGCAAAAGCAATGATATCATCTTTAGGACCATCATAATTGAAGATTTTATCCGGCAAATACGTCAGCTTATCGGAACTGAGTTTATTTAAATTAATCAGAACAGCGCTATGTACCATGGGCACTTTAAAGCATCCACGTTCTTCACGATTCAAAATCTGCTCATATTCTTCAGTTCTTTTATAATAATACGACGCGGTCATTCCACACCAAAAATTCGAATACATGCTATCAGATAATAACATCGGAGCTACGACGGTTTCCCCTCGTTCAACAAGCTTCACCAAAGTGTTTTCGTTCGTAATAAACGAATCGCAATCTAAAATCTGTGATGAATGGGTAATTATAATTTATGATAAAACGATACATTTCCAAGGAAACACTCACCCATATAAAATCTGCCCACTTTTCTCTACCAAGTTTCACAGATTTTTCTCTCAATTCAATCACATGTTGGTAACGTAAATTACTCCAATGGCCGATACCTTCTTCATCGTTGAATTTTTTCGACGAACTGTCAATTTCCAAATCGATTGAATGGTAAAGAGAGGTTACGTTTTTGACCCATTTTTCAAGTATTTCGACAGAGTTGTCTTCATTATGATCGCTTCTAATCCTGTAGCAATTACGGAAATAATCACTTCATGAGATAGTCATCACATAAAAGATGATTGGAGCATATACCATAATGATATTCTATCCTTCGGATAACGGAGATTTGAAAATAAACTAAGAAAATAAGGTAATGTGTGCGCTTTATTTCGAACTAAAATAGCGACAAAAACTGTGGGTAGTTTTTCATTTGCCGCAGCATTCAACGAAACCGAAGTGCATACTACGGTTATCAAGAGTAGTAAATAATGAAAAAAAGTTTTCATTCTATTATTAATAGGTCATTCTAATAATTAATTAACAAATAAAAAATAACACCGGAATTTTCACCGGAGACTAGAATTTCTAAATTTATTTACGTTGTATGATAAGATAAATTATTGATAAAGGTGGAAATCACAGAGTTCATTGTTACGGAATTGTCACCGACGGACAATTTTTTCAATATTTTATTATTTTAATTTTAATTTTACATCATGAAATACATTTTTTATTTTATTTTCTAAGCATAATTAAATCATCACGACGTGACGATTTCCTTCAATTTCAAGTTCTGAAATGATTAACGTTTTCAAAAAAGATTAATTATTTATTCCACAATAATTGATCGATTTTAATACGCGTTAATGATAAAATATGAAACTCCATTAAAATTAAAAGAATTTAATTTGAAATCAATAAATAACTAATCATGTCTTATAAATACATTACACGTAGATAATAACGTTTATTCACATTGCTTTAAATATTTATAAATTGTTACATTTATTTTCAACATTAAAAACAATTATTAAAACAACGAAGCACCTTTCTCAAAATAACCTATTCGTGGTAATTTTTCACAATTTTTTTGATAAAATTAAAAGATTAGGTATTAGCAAACTAGCAATCATCAACAAACATCTTAATTACTTGTGATAAAAAATAAAAAGTTAGGACTAGACATAATTAATACTTTGGTGAAATTAATACGATTTTAACCTGGAAAATATTATTCCAGAACAACGAATACCAAACTATCAAGTTAGTAACTCTATCAAGAATAACAAAAAAAAAGAAAAATGTTAAAGCGTTAAAAAAAAGCAAAAAATAACGAGAAAAAATCTAAAGTAAAAAAATGAGATGATATGAAATTATACATGAAAAACAATTGCACTTGGTTAAAATTTTTAGCGAGGAGGACATCAGTATTTTCAATGAGACCATTTTGAACCATCTGTATTTTTTCGTTCAAATACCGCAATTTACATCGAATAATTTGTAAATCTTCCATATACTAAAATTAAAATATTAGAAACATAATTAATAAAATTTAACAAAAGAAAAAATATCGACTTTTTGCTCACCTAACTCGATGTGCAGAACAGAATTCACACTGTGTCTATGAAAAATTCTTCATAAACGATAAAATTATTAGATTGAGGAACAATGGTACTGAGATTATAATGTTTTTGTAAAAATTTCAATAATTTTTCTGAAGGCCTATCAATAGGAATCACATTTACCGTTGCGTCATTATCCTTTAAAAAAAAATCGTCAAAAAATCAACAAAATGTATAATTAGCAATTATTTTCGTGTAAAATATAGCACTTACTTTTAACATAAAATCGAATAATTTTTTACCATATCCTTGCCTTTGTTTCGATTCGTGAATATAAAAATCCAAACAACAAAAACAACGCTTCTGTTTATACATTCCGGCTAAATCAAATATGAATAAATTCTTCCATCCCATTTTCAAAAACCCGATGACGTTACCATTACAACTACATTAAACGTCATGGTTAACAAAATACTCCAAGAAAATACGGTTAATTTTAGAGGACGAACTTATTAGCGTTGCAGTTCACCATGAGATAAATAATTTGATCGGAATTAGCGAATTTCAAAGCGCTTGTAACTGGAGTCCTTAAATTTTGAGCTCTTCCAGAAGCTTCGCCCATTTTGTCCAAAATATGGCCAATCGTAGCGATACATAATCTAAAAAAATTATACTAAATGAGCACCTAATATGATTATTTTTCGATATTGATAACCAAGGTATACCTTTTATCTTCAACAGATCCTGTGAAATCTACTGGTAACAGATCATTTTGTATGACGGAAATTTCGTGTAGCAGAAAATTACTCAACTTGAATTTAAACTCCATTTGGTCGACATGTAATATTGTGTTAAACACGAGTAATTTTATCTCTGAACATCATCGAACATGTATACACGAAACGAAATCACATTTAATTTCACCAACGAGAAATGAATACGGAATTTGTAATCTTACCAACTCCTCCATTAAGATTTACTATTAATAAAACGCGATTTAAATAATAAAATCATCGTTAATTTAATTTAAGAAGCATATGTAACCGAGCAACTTGTTTGTTTTTTTCGTTTATTATCAGACAGATGGATTAGAAATTCATATGGGCGAATCAGTGTTACCAGATTGTCGAAAAAAATAGTATCGAAAATACGTAAATGCAATAATTTCAAGCAAAATGGGTAAATAGATTGATTAATAAAGATTTTTTGTATTTTAATAATTTCTTCTGAAATATTCCGAAGAGAATTTGTAACATTGTACGACATTGCAAAGGATACATAAGTGAAAGGGGAAAGGGGCGATTGGGTAATCTCTTTGGATACACTGATTACATACGATGAATTTCTTTTTCTTCGATAAAAAACTAAATTATCTCTCGCTACAGTTACTACTCTGAATTACTTTTACTTTCAACCTTTCAAGTTTCATCTCTCCTCTGTTCAAATACACCAACCGCACGGAGACGTAATCAAACATGAATGATATAAAAACTGCAATCTTCGTGCAGATTTTTCCAAATCCATCATCTCTGACATCGATCGCTCATTCATTCCATCGGAAAATTTCCACGATGACAAGGGAATTTTTCATGACATCAATCAAAATTCAATCCAATTGCGCAAACAATCCGAGTATATATGAAATCAACGAATCCACGCGACAAATCAGTTACCTACGAACTTCAACAGCAGCACCGATTCAGCAAAATGTCGAGATTAATCTTCTTCACGATTTGTGCTACGTTATGCTTCACGGTAATTAAGTAAAAAGGCAACAATGGTGAGAAAATCTTTCTAATTAATACTCGTTTCAATTGCAGTACACCGAATCACAATCCGTATCCGTCGCTGATCTATCAACTTTGCTGCGTTCTCCGCCGTATTACTCGGCTTTGGGATACGACAGGCCTGTATATTTGAGCGACGCGAGTTACCAAAAATTGCTTGAAATTTCCGAACAATATAATATAAAACTTTCCGATTTATATCAAATGTACGATTTATCCAAGATTAATTTACCCTCTTGCGATTCGGATACTTATATCACGATGATAGAACAATTCGCTGAGGCTATTCAAATCGAACGGATGCGCAGAGGATTACCTTGTAATCGTTACTTGGTAAAGTGAATTCTTTTATAGTGAATAATGATAAATGTATCTTTTTTTTCTTTAATTAGACAATACATCGTATAAATCTTTTTATGAATTACAGCAACGTTCTTCGTCACTGTTTATAGATTCGGTTATCGTAAGTATAAAGGGAATGATTTAACAAACATTTAATTACCAATTGACGAATAATATAATTTTCAGAATACTCCGGTCGTATTGCAAAGACGTAATGTAATGGATGTAGGTATTGTGATCATTCAACAGTTAAAATTTTCAAGAAGTCATAAATAACAATGAATTTGCTACAGACTTTAGATAACTTCTACGAACAAGGCTCTGAGGCGGCGAGTAGTCTTTGTAATAATTTATACAACATGGCGAATTACGCAATTTCAAAGACGACGCAAGCTTTTCAAAATCAAATTAACGATATAATTTACGGAAACACTCCTCAAGCAGATATGAGCCACGCTGATAATTTCGCTCACCAAATGAACGAAAGTTTGAAATACATGATGTCTTAATTTGGTAAGTTGAATAAAGAAAATATACGCGATAGTGTTACATTTTAAACATTACTGTTGTTATGTTGCAGTTGTTAAATGGAATGGATGTTCAACGAAACGGAAGACCGATTTATTAGTATTTTAAACAATGAAATCTATATCTCACATTTGTTCTTTCTTTGAACCTGTTACAATGTAAATTCTTGTTTTCATGGATATTCACACTTAGCGATACAAATCGTTATTTTTCTTTAATAAATCATTTCATTAACACCTTTTTTTTTTCAATTGATGAGATATCTTATAAATATGTACGATATAAAAAATAATTATTCGAATCAGCATCGGTAGCATTTCCGCCATTTTTAATATAAATCCAAATAAAATACTTAAATAGGTATTAAAAGAAACAAATTAGAAATCAGCGACTATTATTCCGTTGAATAAATACACATCAGAATGCTCGATAATCGAAACGTAATTCGAATCGAATTAAATAAATTGATACCTTGAATGAAAATATTTCAAGTTCCCGTGAAGTGTAAATATATCGTATTATTCAAACAAATTCAAGAGTAGATATATAATATATTCATTCTGCGCCATCTGGTTTTTCTTTACGCCAACCGCCATTTTTTCAACTCTCAAGAAAACCGGAAGAAAGAAGCTATAGCCATTCTTGAAGTAATGGAAGAGCGTCACAGTGGTTTCCAGTTTTCCTCTGCACATGTACGAGCTTACAGTACTTGTTCAGTTATCACTTACCTGAATTGGAAATTTTGCGACGAGTTATTTCTATAATGAACATTTTTTTTGTGTTATCGGTTTTCGTTATAATTTTATGATATGGTCAATGTTACAAACAAAATTCCGCTTTTGGGGCGCTTTTTTTTTTTTT
>QBDW01010188.1:0-57755 GCA_003261595.1 Maconellicoccus hirsutus | reverse complement strand
ATTTGCCCAAAATATGGGAAAGAATTAATGTGAAGGGGGAGGGGAGGGGTAACCGAATGATTCCGATTGAAATCGAAGAACGACGAAGTGATGAATTATATGTATTGAGCCAAATTCTCATATAATTATGAAAAATTCCTCGAAAAGTTGAAATTTCAAAGCGTTTTACGAAGTTACCCGAAAAAATCCGAACGATTCCGAGTAAAATCGGAACAACAAAGCGATGAATTATTCTCACTGCAACGGTTTGATAAGAAATGTAATATGTATGATGAAAGTTATTGTAAAAACGAATTCGCACGAATATAGCCGAAAGAATCCGATTTCACGGGAAATCACCCGAATCCATTGGAAATCGTTCGAAATTCACCGAATGAGTGAAATACCGAATTTTCGTTCATTTTACACCTTTCTTCGCCTATTCTACTTTCTTAACGAAATTATTACGAAAAAAGAATAGAAACAACAAGCGATGAATTATTTTCGCTGCAACAATTTGATGAGAAATATGATACGATGTGGGGTACCGTAGAAACGAACTCGTACGAAAATATCCGAAGGAACCCGATTTCACGGGAAATCACCAGAATCCATTGGAAATCGTTCGAAATTCACCGAATGAGTGAAATACCGAATTTTCGTTCATTTTGCACTTTTATTCTCCTATTTTCCTTTTTGAACGAAATTATTACAAAATACGAAAATTTTTGGTTTTTATTTCAACTGAAGGGAATTAATTCGATTATTTCTGCGCTGAAATTCTTCACAGTAAGAAAATTCGAATTATTAGTAACCACTCGTTGAAAAATAAATCCACATAAAACCACTGACAAGCGATTTCGATAAAAAATTAAAAAAATACACGAAAATAATACCAAGTCGGTTCGAATTATCTAAAAGCGATATCAATTCTCCGACACTGCAATTAAAAAAAAAAAAGAAAAAAATCGTTTTCTTATCACACATACGTATTCCGCTTATGAAAAATGTTATCAAAACTGAAAAATTGATACGATAAGAAAATTTACATTTTCACGTTGTTTTCTGCTAATCTCCTTTTTCGTTTCTTCGCTTGTAACAAACGTATTTCATAATTTCGTGAGGACACCGTCGAAACGAATTTTTTCAACGTAACGCGCCATCTTGAGGCGAGTGTTGATTCAGCGATAAAAAAAAACAAGAGGTGAAAGAATGCGTGTACTTTGAGGAGAACTTATTATTGAACCTTTTAATTGCGCGGTTTCTTTATCTGTCGATTGATCGATATCTCGAGTGCGGATAAGTGGCTTTTTTTTTCACGTGTGGAAAAATTGTTAAATTGTACCGCGAGAGGAATTTTTCACGTGATATTTTTCATACGTGTAATGACACATTTTTAACGTTACGTTGGTTTTTTTTTTCCAAGTATGTTGAAAGTTTGCGATTAGATAAAACTAGTTATTGCTTAGGAAGGGGAAAAAAAAAAGAAAAACGTTAATTACGACGGTAATGATGTTATTCGTTATGAACTCGAATGTATACAGGACTAATTGATACGATTGAAAATAATTATATTTCACGTGTAGTAATGCGATATTGTATCGAGATAAAGGTCGTTATTTCTAAAATAGATATTTCCCTTTGCCTCCCAAGCGATTCGAAAATTATCGCATAAGACAAGTATCGATAGACGAAGGTGATCGTTAGCAAAGTAATTCGAGGCTGGTGCGAATTTCAGCCTATTTATGATTTCAGCAGCTCGGATCTGTCGCATGCGTCATACCGAGAGTTGGATTTATAAGAGATTTTTTTTCAATAAATCACCGATTCACGGATGTAACTGGTTTCGGTTTAAAGCGATGATGCGCGGTTCCGTTGTATGTGCTGTTTTACATACACGTGCCTCATTTACAGTACATTTAAACGAAATACGTTGATTTCTACGAGTAGATGGAAGTTTGAACTATGTTACATATACGCCATATACTAGCATTACCCCTGTGTATATGTACAGTGTACATGTACACATATACCGGTACAATGGTCATGCTCGACGTTGACCTCTATTTCTATGTTTGGTTATCAAATGAAAGTTTAATGGGATGTCAGCATTAGAGGCGAACGTCGACGCTTCTAAACTCGCTTACCGCCGGCTATACGACAAGTCGACGTAAATACGCCAATAATTGTTCTATTATACGCTACTCTTTTTTCACTGAAAAAAACTTCCTCTCTCGTCGCCACGTCTTGGATCATATGACGCGAGGAGCCGTTCACAAGGCGGCCGGGTTTACGGTTTTTCGTTACAATGTCGCTGCGAATTTGTCGTAATACAAGAAGTGTTAGAGTGTTCTTGTTTCCGCGAAAAATTCCTCTTATGTAATTAGGTTATTTTCACCGTCCTTTGGAATCGTCCCGGTTCACCGAATTGCGCTGGTCGTTGGAGCGAATGTGTGAGATGAGCAGAATTTCGAGTTTTTTCCGTGGTCACTGAGACGAATTTACGATTTTGCCGCATGTCAGCTAAAATTTAAATGGTGCTTTTCAACTGAACACCTCCCTCCAAAAAAAAAATTTGTGAGAAAATTCATTGAGAAGTTGCCATCGACAGCCGATATTTTGCACGATTACAATACGAGCGAAAATTTAAAAAAAAAAATAAATAAAACATCTTGAATTTGAGGCATGAATTTTTTCAAACTTTTGACATCATATTTTTTGGTTTTTTGAGGTTCAGTTTTTAATTTTTAGATTGTATGTTCTCTAAAATTTGATTTAATTGTATTTTTTTTTTATTTTTAGATTTTTTTTTCAATATTTTGAGATAGAATTTTCAATTTTTAGATCTTTTTCATTTTCAAAAATTAGTTTTAATTGCACTTTTCTTGATTTTTCAATTTTTTTTTCAATTTTTGAGGTACCATTTTTAGTTTTTGAATTTTTTGTGCTTTAAAATTTGTTTCAACATTATCATTTTCAATTTTTTGTTTTTTTTAAATTTTTAGACTTTTCAAAATTAATATAAATTGTACTTTTCTTGATTATTGTTGATAACTTTTCAATTCTTAAAGGAACAAATTTCAGTTGTTTTTCATAACTTGTTTTAATTGCACTTTCCTTGATTTTTTGACTTTTTTTCAATTTTTTGAGGTATAATTTTTAGTTTTTGATTTTTTTAGTGTTTCAAAATTTGGTTTAACTGTACTTTTTTCAATTTATTTTTTGTTCTTCAAAATTCGTTTTAATTGAACTATTTTTTTAATTTTTAAATTTCTTTTCAAATTTTTGAAGGTACATATTCCAATTTTTGAATTTTGTTGTTCTTCAACCAATCCACTCAAAAACTCTTTCTCTTCCTAAAATCTTCCGACCTTCTCTCGTCCATATAATCAACCTTCAATTTTCCGTGCCTCTAGCCTTAGTTGCGGTACACGGCACGTTAAACAAAAAAAGTAAAAAAGTAAGTAAAATTGATCTAAATTGTACTTTTTTTAATTTTTTGATTTTTTTGCACTCAAAATTAGTTTAAATTGTACTTTTTTTTATTTTTCTTTTTTTTCAATTTTTTGAGTTATGTATTTTCAGTTTTTGAATTTTTTTGTACATTAAAACTTGTATTAACTGTACCTTTTTTAGCCATTTTTCGAACAACTACAACTTTTTAAATAAATTCTGGTGCTGTCGATTCAAATCGATTAATTTTTATGAAAAATCGACTTGAGTAGACAAATCGATTTATCGATCAAGTCAATTTAAATCGATTTTATCGACTGAAATTGATCCAATTGACTCGATCGACTTGACTTGGATCAACTCGAATTGGTTTAAAATTGATCAGAATTGATTCCAATCTACTCACGTGGTAAATTTGGTTAGAAAATACGTACAATGAAAATTTGGTCAAATTTGAGTGAGTAATAAAAAATTTGAACGAAAAATCATCAAGTTCAAATTTTTCAATGTTCAATATGAGTAGACTGGGATCAATTTGGGTCAATTTTAAATCGATTATTGTTAGTGCGAGTCGAGTCGATTTCAGTTGATCGAGTTCGAAATATTCGTAAATTACACTATATTTATTATTAAAAAAAAATATATTTTCAATGTAAATAAATATGTTGAAAAATATTTCTTTCCCGTAACCATTTCGTTTCTCTTACTCACCATAAATTCTTAATTAATATTTCCATGTTTCATCACCTTCGATAAATTCTCGATTACTTATACAAACCGTTACTTGAACTACCTTATCACATACTAACTTCACTCAGCAACACACACACTCGAAGCACACTATCGAAAATAACTTCAAGAGATTCGTCATTTTTCGTGAAACATTCCATAATTCTTGCTATTCAACCATAAACCCTTCCGTTCTGACATTTCCCATCTGAATCATCGCTTCGCCTTCGCGACTTGAAACACATCGAAAAACAAACCTCACTCTTTAATCGTATAATTCCCCGAATTATCTATTTTTACCCCAAACCGACGAGACAAAGCTACGCCGTAAATCTAGACCACGACGAATACATGATATGAAAAAAAAAAAAGGTTAAAACGGTCGAAACGGTGAAAAAATATAATAAATTCGAAAAAATTCAACGTCTCCGGGCTCATACGCCATTGGCATCGTTACAAAGCTATACATTGATTAAAAAAGCACGCTGCCGTATCGTTTCTTCGCCGTGGCTAATTATTGTAAACATCTCATTAAAAACGAAAGAAAATTTCACGCAATGAAAAAAACGTTGTTAATCTTATCTCGAATATAATACGAGCAAAGTGACTGCATAAGATCGCAGACAGGGCAAATATACCTTTTCGTGCTCGTGCCAAATTTCAATACGGTTTTCATCTTAGTCACCGAAAAAATTCTCGTTTCTTGGAAACTGAAAATGAATTCTTCGAAGGTTACGTGACCTAGTTCAAAACCCCAAAAATGCGAATGAAATTTTCACATACATCGTCCAATACCAGTTTCTAGACTTCGATCGTCGATGGCGGAAAATACACACGAAATGGTAATTACACGTTCGAATATTCCTGCTGAAGCGTGCACATTGGATACGAGTCATAACCGGACATAGATAGAAGAGGTACGGTTCGGCTTTCAGACGTCATGGCAGGACATTCCAGTAGAGGTCCGATGGAGCGAGGTGGTTAAGGGAGAAGCGTACACACCTTTCTCACTTGCTCTAAAACCCATTAAACTCTCCTGTTCGTCTGTGAAGAACTGAAGATGCGAACAGCTAAGATGCCGTAACCATATGCGCGCCGTATTTTCTTTCTTTTACACACACATACGCATTGACATCACAACGATATGTACCGCATTACACCACAGTTTATTCTATTTCTGTCTAATTGCAGGCGTTAAAATGGTAAAAGCAACGTTGCCGATGCACGATGACGTTAACAATACCGTATACTTTCCTATGTAAATAAACCGAAAAATTATTACGCGAAATAAAAAAGCACATTGGTCGTGTCCCCGTACGATGACCAGTTAAACCCAGCATCCACCTTTTACCCGATACGTGTAAATTACCAACGGAAATCAACACAGCATCTTGATACATTCAGCCTCATATTTATTTTTGGGTTAACGCGATAATCCGTCTTGGTTTTTCGAGCAGGAAGACGCGATGATCTTTAAATACGTCTCGTATCAAGATGCTCTTCCACGAGTCTCGACGCAGGATACAGATAATTTCATAAAGGCACGCGAACATCATCTCGACGTCGCGAACAATTTACTATTTTTAAAATATGCCGGCCACCGCCATCGCCCAGCTTCCATGAGCTTTTCGTTTTCCGTCTTTTTTTACTATTTTAAAACTGTCATCGATAACTTATCAACATGTTATTTTGGCAACTCGTCAATTTTTTTAATTCGAATTTTACTCGGCGCTCTCACTCACATTTGGCCCCTGCGATACGCGTTCGCGATTCGACGTGTCTATCTTCAACAGCCACCGTAACATCTTAAAGATTCTTTCCCCTTTTTACCTACAAACATCGCGTGGCTTTCGCTGTCGAGCAGTCAAAATGTATGTTACCGAAAAAAATATACATAAACCAAACGGCCCTTACGAAGTTATCGTCGGCAGCCAATGTTTAAAGTATCGTGGGGCATTGGAAGGGGGAAGGGGAGCTCTAGCATGAAGAACGTCGTGTTTCGGATTCCATAAATAAAGTAACATCCGTGTAGGAGTAGATAGACACAGTCGCTGAAGAAAAAGATAACATAGCGAGAATTATAATCAGGGCAAATAACGTAGGGCTTTATTCAAAATGGCGATTTTTATCAATTTCACCGGTTCAAAGGGGAATAATATGCTGGGGTGTTATTTGTAGAACTTTAAGTACTTGGAAATTAAATAAAGAATATTTTTCATAATGAACATTCTTTTCGTAACTCGTCAAGCTTCGCCATAATATTGATATGTTGGCAGCACTGCAAACAAAACGTTTCAGCTGGGATGTTTTCATGAGACTTGGGGCAATTTGAGGGAAAATATTTGAAACGAAAGTTGTTAAAAATTATACGAAGAATATTTTTTGTATTTATAAATTTTGCATTAATTTTTACATGATTTTCGAAAAAATCAAATAACGACAGAATTTAACGAGATATAAAAAAATTGTTGAAACAAAAAATATTCTTTATTAAATCATCAACTACTTTTGTTTCAAATATTTTCCCCTCAAATTGCCCCAGATCTCACAAAAACGCCCCAATTGAAGAATTGTGTTTGCGATGTTGATAATGCAGCAAAATCACGGCAAAATTTGGAAAATATGAAAAAATCGTTGATAACAAAAAATGTCCTTCATTCAATTTCCAACAACTTTTGTTTCAAACATTTTTCTCTCAAGTCACCCCAAGTCTCACAAAGACGCCCCAATTGAAGTATTTCGTTAGTATTTCTGGTAACATTACAAAATTTTGGCAAAATTTAGGAAATATGAAAAAATCGTTGATAACAAAAAATGTCCTTCATTCAATTTCCAACAACTTTTGTTTCAAACATTTTTCTCTCAAGTCACCCCAAGTCTCACAAAGACGCCCCAATTGAAGTGTTTCGTTAGTATTTCTAGCAACATTACAAAATTTTGGCAAAATTTGGGAAATATGAAGAAATTGTCAATAACAAAAAATGTTCCTCATTCAATTTCTAACAACTTTTGTTTCAAACATTTTTCTCTCAAGTCACCTCAAGTTTCACAAAGACGCTCTAATTGAAGAATTTCTTTAATATTTCTGGCAACATTACAAAATTTTGGCAAAATTTGGGAAATATGAAGAAATTGTCATCAACAAAAAATGTTCTTCATTCAATTTCTAATAACTTTTGTTTCAAGCATCTCTCTCTCAAGTAGCCCCAAACCTCACAAAGACGCCCCAATTGAAGAATTGTGCTTCCGATGTTGACAATACAGCTAAATTGTGGCGAAATTTGAGGAGATATGAAAAAAACGTTAATAACAAAAAATGCTCCTCATTCAATTTCTAACAATTTTTGTTTCAAACATTTTTCTCCCAAGTTACCACAAGTCTCACAAAAACGCCCCAACACGAATATTCCTAGTTTGTTGCACCGTCAAATCGATAAAATTGATGAGTCGTCTCACAATGGCAAATTCTTGAAACCTTGACAAGATAACCCCCCCTCTTCCCCTCGGGTTCCTACAATAAACCATAAATCTGAACGAAAACTCCTTCGATTCAATCGTGCCTCAGAAACAATTAAAAATCAGTACAAAACAAAGGTACTAAATCTGGAAATTCACCAAAATCTATTTTTTCCGATTTTCATAATTTCTCAAGGTTACTTGTAATTTTCAACACCTGTTCATACAGTGACTCATCCTCCTACACACCTCTGTTCACGTTTGGCGACAAAAATACATAAATCGAGGTGGCTTACGAATCCTCAATCGAAAAAAACATTCATATGGCGAATTTTCCGCATACATTGCAGAACAACTCCATGGTTCGAGGCAAGTTCCGAAGGTAGTGATTTAATTACTTGGACGTGTTTAATCGCGAACCACCCACGTCCGCTGATAATTGAACAACTTGAGGTAGAAGATTACCAAAACTTCCTGTTGAGACTTAGAAAACCTGCGCTGAATTGTTGCTTAATTTACTTTCGCGTCTCCTACACTATTTGACTCATTAGAATACAACAAAAACAATCGAAAATTAGGTTTCGATAAATTAAAAAATGTTTTCGTGAAAAGACAAACATATGGGATACTTTCACTCGAAAAACACGTTCGTTTTGTACAGGGTGTTCGGAAAAGTTTCCATGTCGATGATTACAAATCATGTAGGAGGCATCTTTGATACTAAATTTGGAAAAATTGGAAATTTTTTGGTGCGTGATGAAAATAAATAAATTTAAGAGCATTTTATCTGATAAATTCTTATACAGTGTTACCACATGAAATATTTCAAAATTAAAAAAATTTCCGCGATAAAAATTTCTTCGAAAAAATTGCAAATTAATCGACATCTTCACACCATATGGCCTCCGATACCTCAATATTTCCCATAAGCGCACGCAATTAACTCGGCCATTAACTGGATAATAAACCGACTTCACGACCCCGCTTCACATCCAATCGCCATCTTATTACCGGCCCAGCATCCAATTACGAGACCGCTCGATATTCGGTAGTTCTGGCAAAAATCTAACTCGCGGGAGGAGAAAGTTTGGAAAAATTTGGACAAACGGTTTCGAAAGTACAACATTCCGCATATGGTAAAGCCGGCGTCCGAGTCTGCGCATATAACGCGTACACAGCATTGATCTGTAATGGGGCAAAGCACTAGCAGCGCCGTATCTAGATAAACCCCGACAGCAAATAACCTGTTTCGAGAACTCCTTTCATTAGTCAAATTATTCGATCTCCAGCAACGATACTTGTTCTCTGCAACGCATCCAGGGCGTCTTAAACTAGCACCTTATGTCTATTTTAATCGCCATATTCGGCCAATTCGAGCCACCTGTTGGGTAATTCGCCAAAAAAAAGCGATTAAGGGGTAATTCATCGATCACCGCGTCATTCGGTGTGATTAAATATGCGAAAAATTCAACGTAAATGGGAGAAAATTCACTTATGGTTGCCATATGTTTAAAAGTGCGTGCCTGATTGAAAAATTTTCGCTATTCGAGCCTATATTTATACTCGCTGGTGTATACATACACTACATGTCTACGATAATGATCTCTGAAGCGGAGAATAAAAGATGAAAAAGAGAAAAAAACTACACAATTCCGTCGTCGTGTTTCGTTCGCTACTCCAAGACGGTTTTTATACGAGATGCTCAAAAAAAAGGCCACCTTTTGCGCTCTTCTGCAGCAATGTGGATTTTTTAAGGACCACTATTTGCCCCTTTCGCTATTACGTCGCGAGGATACATATGGTTAATGAAATTTCTACATACGCGCAAACGCGTTCTGCGCTAATGATTATCTAATTAATTAACCGTAAAAGTACGCCCGGAATAAGGGTATTTGAATGGGCATCGTATTCACCTCTCAGTGTTACCATATTCGTCGCCGATCGCCCATTACAAACGAATCATATCGGCGAACGGTGACAAAAGTGAAAGCTCCTAATTATCGTCATTTATCCGTCGACCAAAGCAGCCAAAAATCATTTCGGAATTACCGTATTTTAACACCGAAACGATTAATCGCGTCTGCCTCACGCCCTTCGACGTTCGGATCTGCGAATATTACAGTAATTTGTACATTTTTATGTACCTAATATTACCATCAATTATACGACGTTTCATGCGGATGAAATATTTCAATTTATTTTATCGTCTGCTTTTTACATTTCAAACAAAACATCCGATGACATCGCCCGATCTCCGTAGTCGGAAAATATACCGAGATTTCGAATTTTCATTTCATATTCCAGGCAACGACGGAATTCGTGCCGTTTCCGTCGTTCTTTGTTTCCATTTTCAACGTCGGACCAGCGACTACGACGGAATTAGAAAATTTTCGAGTTATAAAAATAAACGAAATTAAATCCAACATCTTGAAGCGAGATTAGCGCGACATGCGTGTACACTCGACTACGCTGATGTATTCGATGTTAGTAGACTTTTTTATTTTCGCCATTAAAATTACAACGCTTGGTTTGTTTCTGCTCTTTTTTCGTCAAAAATAACGCGCCGCGTCCGCCCTCGGTTTGTTATTAATGGATTTCGTTGAAATGTTTTTACTTCTGCAAACGATATGACATGGTTTATGATGTTTCATTGAACTAGGAGCGCTAGTGTGCTGCGACGTGATTGGACATTATTGATGTTATTTTTCATCGTGACGAAATTTACGGAATTTGCTGTCTGAGGTGAAGGTGATAAGCTTCATGTTGTGTAAATAGCATAACCAAGCATCACGAAACTTTTATAGCACTAATTACCTACAATTTAATTGATCTTTTTCAATCGTTTCGCAATTAAAGCGACCAATCAAGTTGAAAATAAATTGTGATGATGAATATTTCTCCAAATTTGTTTCAGTCACTTGCATATCACGAGGTATTTCAATTGTGACGTCACAAACAGCGCTGCGCTCGGGAAAGAAGTGAAGTAGCGAGATAAGCATTTAATAATTTGCATCGACTCTTTGGAGGAGTGCGATTTTTTTTCAAATTTTCACGATTATTATTGTGTCCATGTAAAAATTTTATAGAACTAAATTTTTAAAGTGAAAAATTTCAGATTTTTTGAGTATTTTTTAATGGGCGAATTTCAAAATTTTAATATACTATGATACAACATTGCAACCGAAATTCTTTCAAACTGTTAGTGAAACAATAAATTACCAAAAAAATTGATTAAACTGCCGAAAACAACGCAATATCCTCAAAATCATAATTTTTATAATACATTCTTATGGATTATTACGTTTGTTTGTCCCGCTGGTTACACTTGGTTCCGCAAAGCGCCACAGTCGATCTACTTCAGTAAAATCTTTCATTGAACATCAAGAACAGCAGCCAATCACGTTGCAGTACACTAGCGCTCCTAGTTACTAATTTAGCAAACGGTCCAGATGAGGCTTTGGTAAATATTAAGAACAAATCAATAAATTCGTTATATGCCATTTTTTCCACCATTTATAATTTTCTTTCTGTTGTTTGTACAAAATCGAACGAAAAATAACGTTAATAAAATTTAATTTATTTTCAGTATAGACGCTTGGCATCTTCGGCTTTTAGCGGGCGCAAATTAACAACAATAATTGACAATCATACAGAAGCAAAATAACAAAAGTAAATGGCAAAAAAGAAAAAAATTAGATGAAATGAAAAATTGCGGCTGATTTGAGGAATTGAAATGATTTCGCACATCCTCATCATATTCAAAATTTGGGCCCAGAAAAATTACACAAATAACATGAAATTTAAACCACGAAAATTTCCACAACGCCAACTCGTTCAAAAAACAAATATTTTCACTGAAAAAAAAGTACAAATTTCGCTCATAAATTTAGTCATAAAAAAGAACTGAATTAAACTCGACGGAAAAACAACGGTCAAGAAGTCAAGAATGTTGGATTTTCATTCAATGCTTTAATTGAAGATTCTCCTAAATTCATTACTAAAGATTGACCGTTTGTTTAGAAATTTTTCAACATCAACAGCCTTCATCGAGTTAAAAATACGAGAGAATTTTTTCAACGAAGCAGTTCAACTTTCGTTAAACGAAAAAGACGAAATTTTCAACAGAGGCAAACCTCAGGTACATTAAACGTTCGTTAATTTGCATAGAAAAGTATCACAAATACATCACAGTATCAAATTAACACCACGTGAAAATCTAAATAAAATTCATAGCCCAAAAATTAGTGAAATTATTCATCCAAAGTAAAAACCCAACATCACCAAATCAAAAATTCATAAACAAACAAACCAAACGTTGCAAATTTCCACTCTTTTATCTCAAAACTTACAAAATTCAAGAATTCACCACGAAGGTAAAATTACAATGTAATTAAATAAATTCGCTGCGTTGCCAATTGTACTGACACCGATATCGAAAGATAATACCTTATAAATAGATAAGCTTCGCATTACAAATGGAAATATTTAAAAATATGCAAAACAAAGCATACACATTACACACGCAAAACGTTGTTACATTTTGTGCGAAGTTGCCAAATTTTACATTTTAAACAAAATATCACTTTTGATTGCGGAAAAAAAACACGTGATCAGAAGTAAAAATTTTGACTTCCGACACGCGGCATTGCCAAATTTACGAATTGTTTTTAATTCGAATTTCGAATTAAATCGCCGTTATATCGTGTTCCTAATGAAATTAAACAGACGATTTCTCATTCGAAAGAATATTAATTTATAAAAATATCAACAGGTGCCATCGACCGACTTTCGAAGTAAACAATAGGGTCACTTCGACTTGTAAATTCAATACACAAACAGGTTGATATTTTGTTACAAAAAGAATTCGTAGTTGTTTTAATACCGTTATAATGTATTACTTTTTTCAAAAATGACGTCCTTTGGAATTTCAAACGAATAATTAAATCTATAATCAAAATAAGGAAAACCACACCTAGATGACAAAAGATTTCCAAAAAGTAATAGCAGTTCTTGGTGTTAATACGTAATTATTTATTTTCGTTATCACGAATCAAAGCTTATCAGTTTTTTAAATAGTTGAAATTCTTATCTACATAACAAGTATAATAATGTCGATGTAGTTTTTTTTTTTCAACAAAACTTCGAATTAATCGAAATTTCCTTACGAGGAGGAATTGGATGCGACGTAAAACGGAAATACGTGAAAAATTTCCTACATGTAAGGAAACCTGAGAAACCTCGTATTTACAGTTTTCTAGGTCATTTTACCATCAGATGTAAAACAACCAATGAATGATATCTTGAGCATCCATTTTAACCTTATCAGTTTTATCGAATACACGAATTGACTCAAAGTTTAAATGTATGAAATTAACGTACCTTCGTCGATTAACCTTTCCACGTGAATGAAAACATTTGGAAACGCGTTGACTTTATTTCGATCTTTGAGTAACTGCGCTAAATAATCAGCTATACTTTGAGTTTGCGAATTGTTCGAATTTGTATCACTCATTCTGATGACTTAGAAACAAAAATAATCAAATACGATAAAGAATTTACGAAAAAAAAAAACAGTTAAGTAGAATAATCGAAAAAACACGAGATAGAACGCATGAATGCTTAACAAAGAATTATGGCAAAAAGAAATAATTTTAAAACAAAATATGTAAAAATGGTTCGTTAAGTCGACCCGTCAAACTCATTACCAACACAACTGATAAACACACAAACGCGACGAACACGTACGAAGATCTAAAGTCACAAACGTCTTCTTCACTTGTAAAAGAAACCTCGTGGGTGAAGTGTTTTCAGGCGAGAACGCATTTAACCGATCAGTGTTACCAACGCACCAATTTGAAATTTCCCTCGCGCTTGGAACAACTACGTTACGCGATTTCCTTCCCGTTTGTTGTAATAAAACATGTTTGTTTTAAATCTACGGATATGAAGAATGTAATGATATATTTAAATGATTCTAGGCATAAATATGCATATTATAAATACATTACAAGTATAAAATAATGTTCAATAAAGGAATTTTGCTGATAAATGTAACATAGTGAATGTTAATTTCTAGTAAAAGAGGCTGAATCATAGTGAGTCATATTGAAAAAAATTATAACAGCGGTTGATACTTGATAGATACATGAAATAAATTGCTGAATCACGTGTCGAGTCAAATTTATTCGATTAAGAGGAAAAGTTGCATTGTTGCTCGAAAATAAATTAGAACAATGAACTATTAAAGCTTTTTCAATTTTGGTTGGACACAGAGCTTCGTTAATCGATTCACTAATTATGGAAAAACTCAAAGTTACCTTTATTATAATAATTTCAATAATCCTTATCTTCATCGAAGAAGATTGTTTATTGTTTCCTGGTTAATTTAATGATCTTTGACTTTCTGTCGTTACTTCAAATTATTTAACATCGAATGTGTCATTTTTCAATAATGCAATAAAAATTGATAAGAAGAACGGGGTGAAATAACGAAAACGAAATGTTTCATTTTAAAGAATAAAGATGAATAAATTTATTTACCAACAAATTACTCTTTGTACTCTTCAAGTTCATGATAATCAATTCAAACAGTCTGATTGATGATTGAAAATGAAAATTTTCTCGTTGAGCAAACAAGCATATTGAAAGAGAAACTTAAATGTTACTTCACCATATATTTCTGAAGATGTATTCCAGTAGCTACATACAGTATATGTAAGTTTCTATAATTTGTATCGTATTTATTTGTTCCCATCAAAGGAGAGGCGATTGAAACCGCCTCTTGTTGCTAATTACAAATGAGCGTACAATCAAGTTTAAAATTTCGCGTTTTAAAAAAAATCTAAATTACATAATTATTTCACGAAACTAAATGTGTGTAAAATGATGAAAGTTACGCATGTTAGTTCACGTTTAATTAGGTATATCAGAGGTTTTTCAACTTGATGATCACGATATAATATAAATTTATTATAAAGAGCTATAATCAATTTACGGTAATTTTTTCGCAAAATTATTCGACACTATGACCGTGTAAGGAAATGATCAATAATTTATGAGAAAATCTCTTCGCCACCTACAAAATCGCTGAAAGAATAGACGTGGGAATGTTTAAAATTTAAAAGAATTTCAAGAAGTTAATTTCGATAACACTGATATTATCATAAACAATGACGCGATTGACTTCACTGGACAGCGCGACGCAGAGGTTGAATGCGCAACAGGCAATACGTTCATTACTTTGGCATGTACGTATGTGCGATCTACGCGGTGCGGTGGTGGGGATATGAAATAAGCTCCTACCATATAGGGCCTTGAACAATTCCTCGTTCTTCCTCTTAGGCTCTTACCGAGTTTTTATCTCTATTCTAATTCCACTCTACAACAAAACGTCTTTCATCTCCCGGCATCTTGTAGAAAAAAAAAGTTCAACAGTTTGGAAAACGATCTGGCGCCTAATATGTCGTGGAA
Source organism: Maconellicoccus hirsutus (assembly GCA_003261595.1). NCBI lineage: Eukaryota > Metazoa > Arthropoda > Insecta > Hemiptera > Pseudococcidae > Maconellicoccus > Maconellicoccus hirsutus. The sequence goes on along the minus strand of QBDW01010188.1, from coordinate 42,668 downwards.
CACTATTGTTTTTTATTGATTCATTTCCTTGTAAAATTTTGTCGAAAAATTAGCAGCAGCGAATTATAAGCGTCTGGGTATGAGTGTAACCGTTCAAGAATAGATTTCACGGTCGATGCACCACGAAAAATATAGTGGTTCATGGACACATTGCTACAAGAGGTTGTAGAAATTTACATTCCCTCAAAATACGGAAGTTGAGGGAGTTGAAGAATAGCAAACATTTTTCTACGGTTTTTAATTTCGTAATGTTCTGATAAATTTAGAAGACATAACATATGCGCATAATCAATTTACTCACGTGCATATACCTAATTACAAATACCTTGCAAATACCTATTATCTACTGTGTATGATTTTTTATTTTATTTTAAAAAATTAAAATGTCATTTTACATCTTACGCACGTATGTTCAATATGTCGCTCTCCAATCTCCTTTCCATTACTTGGTAGCACATTTATCTCATGTAAACAACAAACAACACAAGATACTAAGCTATAGCCACGTGCTCAGTATTTCATGAATTACCCAAACTCAATACTTAGCTCATCAAATATATACATAATAATAATTTGACAAAATGAGATTTGAGGTGAATTTTATTTGCATTACTTAGGTACTTTACTTACCTTATCAAATACTAAAACAATTTTCATAGTTTACATTATATCAGGTATCTTCTACTTTACATGAAGTATGAAATTTATATCCAATATCAATTAAGCATTATTGACGTAAGAAATCAGAGAAGCTTCTATGAAAAATTCCAAACTTTTAGCACTTATCAGTTGATATGACACCGAGTAACTCAATTAGCAGAATTTTTTGGCAAGTTTCCATAAGCATAAAATTTTTCCTTTACCTAAGTGCTCGGTAGTTTTTAAACAAGAATATCAATCCGGAGAAGAAATACATTTGTTTAAGTATATTTCCAATAAATAAGACTTGTCCAATTTTGTTTTGAAATAGAAAAACTCAACGGTATCGTTTACAAATGCGGCGCAATGCAGTTTACTGTTTACGTATCCAGATATTCACCAAGATAACGCAATATGAAGAAAAAAAAGTAAACTGCTGGACAATGAGAAGGTACGTCAATGTTTACAAGAGATGAAGAATTAGATAGAATAATTCTAGGTGTGTACTGAATCATTGCTCAACTTTTCTATGCGCTATTGTTTTATCATAAGGACGCAGACGATTTAACGCTATCTGTATAAGTTCTGCTTAGCCGAATAATTTTATGCAAATACTACTGTTCATTATGAATACTTTTATTTGTCTTAAAACGTACCTAGTTGAGTAAATAATACGTCTGTTCAGTGAGCACGAAAAGCAAACATTTTAAAGGTCTTTAAATCAACTCGAACTAGCAATGATATTTTTCACACTTTCGGAAACATCATAATACATAATTATAAACAGATTAGAAATTTGTCTTAGGTATACTCAGCTGGAGTATTCGCTAATTTTTGTATTTGTTGACAACATATGTAGTGAAATTCGCAATGCATTAATCATTAATCAATGTGTTACATATCTCATCATCTGCAGAGACGATGCTGAGGTTACATAGACTAACAGATGTTGAAGTTGATAAGCAACGATACAGAGTATGACAGCCGAAAAATAATCTGAAAGCTTATTCGTTCATTACTTAAATGATTTTGATTTGATTTGTGAATAATAAATAAATAATTGCAGGTAAGTATAATTTCTTTATATGCATGTGAAACCTTCGATTCAATGTTTTATTCTTTTGTTTGTACGACTATTGTTTGGTTGACAATGTTTCCACTTCGATTAGGTACATTGGTTGGTCTTGGTATCGATATTTATTTGACAAGTCATTAGTTTAGTATTTCGTGGAAGTGTTTGAATATGATTGGAAGTTAGTATATTTGAAATTAATAGTTGATGATTGAGTTATTGATAGACTTATTTCTTAAATAGTAAGTAAATTCAACATCCATCCAATAAAATCATCTATGAAAACAAAGCTGCTCATTACTTGGTTACTTTACATTGATGAATGAATAAACATAACAGGAAGAGGTTTAAAAACTGTAAAAATTAGACTTTGAAAATCTGAACAAATTCTCACAATTAAATTCATCGTTCGAATTTTCAGTATAAGAAATGAAATAGGTACCTACATGAAGCATAGTACTAGACAGAAAAAAACAAGTTAGTATTCTCAGTTGGTTCAAATACCGATTGCAAATTTTGAAGTTTGCTGAAACACAAAATTATAATTTTTTGTTACCTACAAATTATTAGGATATTAAATTCGATTGTTCAAATCAGTAAAATTTTTCATTTTCAAAGTTTCATCTTTTATTCAAGTAGGTAAATTCTTCAAACATCAGCACATGGTACACATGTAATGTTGCTATAAAGAGTGTTTTAATGAAAAAAAAACGAATCTTGTTTATGCTTAAGGACATTATTTTCTTAAATCATCTCAAGGCAAGTTTATTTTATTTCTTACTTTCATGCAAATAATTGCCCAACTTTTATTACCTATCAATTAAGTAAGTAGTCTTTACTATATAAGATTTGTAATTCTTTTTTTTGCTGATACCTTCATATCCAGTTCGTTAGATCGATTTTCTAAGTAGGTACTTTTGAAAATTATGTAACGTTTAAACGTTCTTTCGTAAATACTCCTATTGTTTTTCGTAGAGCACAGGATGTTCCGAATATTTAATTTCGCTCCACACCTCAGAAATCGTTCATCTCGGAAACTGAAAATTATATTCTTTTTAAGTCAAGCGTATCCCTTTTGTAATGGCTTGTCCTTCGATATTTGTTACTCGATACATAGCGTTACTAAATTATTCTTTAATCATATCGAATCATTAATTTTTAATACATAAAAGGTTAGCCTTGTTTGAACTGAATCAAAGAATAATATACTGTATGGTATTACCAAAGAAAAACAATATCACGAAACCTAAAAAAAAAAAAAAGTATCAAAGAATCCAAGAATAAATACAATGAAAAGGGCGCTGAGAACGAAATCTTGGTATAGTTCTTCGATAACAGAATAGCACATATTACATCCTACATTCCCTTAATTGGTTCATGAAAATCGATAAACTTAAGGTATTCACTTGTAAATTATCATTTGCACCTGTGTCCATATAAGTTGAAAACTGACGTTTAGTAGCAAAATAACAATTAACGTTTATAATGCCCGACAGTAGCATCGAAACTATATAGATTACAATAAACCAGTTTTAAATATCAATGAGATAGCGATAAGGTAAACGAAACCATGTTTTTTCGGCTCTGATCAATATATTTTGAAACATGAAAGTTATGAATATTTCAAACGATTAATAATTTTCTTTCAACCTCGGGCGTTTGGTCCTACATCAATTTTGATTGCAGTAACAAAGGTATGATGTACTATACACGTATTCCTTTAATACAAAAAAAAACCTACACAAAAGTCAAGCCAGACCTTACACCTACAACGGTAGAACGACCTTAAATTACCTTACCAAATAGAAAAAATGGTGGCGGAATAATTTCTTTGATGCTTTGCATTAAAATATTCCTTCCAAAAAGGTGATATCAGTTTCGCGTTCGCCTACTGCAAATCTTTATAAAACGAGATTAGATGGCCGGCAAAACAGAGGACCATATATTAGACGCCTTTTAAAATATTCGTATCCATCGTGAAAAAACGTGTTAACGGATTTTCTGTATACCTTATTTATCCAAAAAACGTCACCACATATTATGATAATGGCGTCATAACGAGAACAAACTCTTCCATGAGTTCCATGGTTTCCGGTATGGTATTGAATTTATTAGATCAATAGCTACTCGTACTTACGACTTCACAGTATCATCAAACGATTTACACGCGTACCAAAAAATTACGTCGTTTCAACTTTTTTTTTTTTAGAAAACCGGTTCACAAAAGATTCTTTAAACGTGTGATATATCCTCCACGAACGGAAACCTCACCTACGCGAATTACAGCTCATCTACTCCCAATTATCGCGTGTTCTTTTTCAAATAGCTCAATAAAGTTAATGATTTGTTCATGTTTAGCCAAGTTCTGGTTTTTTAAACTTTTTTTCTCCATTAGTTTCATTCGATTCGATTGCCTAAGATAGTAATTATAACTTTCAAAATGATTCAAGTGGCGGTGACACACCTGTAACCGGGGTTATCGATTAGCTACTTTTCTTATTTACTTCTGGGTAATCTCGCATCTGTAATTAGAAGAAATTAAATTTAATATATAAAATAATAAAACCTCGTTCGAGTTCTTCGATTAATAATTTGCACGTATTGCGTGGTATGTGTGGGTTTATGTTGGCGTTTGAAAATTACCAATATCATGTTATTATATGCTGGTCTATTACAATCACAACGCTAAAAATTCGTAGACTCGTATGCGAATGTCTTACATGTCAATAAGGTGTTGCTTATGAAATTATAGCAAACAGGGTGTAGTAGGAGTGTGAAATTTTATAGAAAATTTTTCGCGTCGGCGATATTTATGGACACGACAGGATACTGTTGATTTTCTTTCCATCTGGTATTTGACTTGAAAAAAAATAAAACCGATGATGAGGTAATTTATTAAAAACAAAAAAATCTCGAACCTTGAAACACTTCGAAGGGGTTAATTAGTAATCGTTGATTCAAAACAAAAAGTTTCAAAATGGTGCGTAATGCGCTTTTAAAATTTATACCAAGGTTATTCTGTAATTCTTTTTCAGAAAAAGTGAAACCTACGCAGCATAGGGATAAAATAAAACAACCTGTGAAAAATTTTATTCAATCATTATTCAATTGACCAGAAAAAAATCACTTTCGTTTACTCATCGTTGAAAACATCGTCGAGCCTTCGAGGTACTTCGAAGAGTAACTAATCGAGATTAATCAACTTCAGATCAACAAATCGATTATGCTATTATTCATCTGTCAACTTACGACTTAAGTCAACAAATTGAATTTTCACGTCAATTTCGCATTAATCATTACCACAGTTGTAATATTTTTTTTTACGTTTCTACTCCAAAGCTGAAAAAATGTTTAAATGCCGCGGTTACTTCATCGTTAGCATCATTCATAATAAGACTTTACATAATGTTTGTTAACACCTCATATGGAAGTGGAACTTATTCGGATGGCTAAGAGGCTTCGAGCTATATGTCAATATAATTGTGCACGTTTATATTATTTGAAAAAACAAATTCCCAGTGATACTCTTGTTACATAAAATACACAAATTCGATGAATTTGCATTCAAAATAATATTAAAATAACAATCTACTCTCACTGATCACCTGTTGACAAGTTTGGTGTATTGCAAATAATGTTATCACAACAATCAAATTGCTGATAACACCCTACCCAACAAAACATACAGTGAATGTTTTGATATTTTCATGAAAAATCTTCTTCTTGATCCTTAGAACGCCGAAATACATCGAAAACATGAACAAAATGGCATTGGATATTGAATTGAATGCCAAAAGTGTAGTGTCGAAAATAAGCATTTAAATATCTACGTTGCTTAGCGTTACACGAATTATGAAATTTGACAAGTTGTTCTGTTATCACGTGTAATCGGATGATTTTGATTTAAAATATGATTCACTTTATACGTAAAAAACCAGATTTTTTAAACCAATAATCTGGTTTGATTTGCGTGTTACAGTTTTCAACGTGTTCATCAGGTCACAGCGTTCACGCCTGGAATAGCTACGTGATGCTAAAACTGCCTAGAAATTCGCCGTAAATAAATAACTAGTTCAGTTGGAAACATTATGGAACCGATGGAATATAATTTATGAATTTTCACGTAATTTAAACAGAAATTAATAACTTAGTTTATATCGAATTACTGCTGATTAGTGTAAGATAAACAAGTTAGGTAGTAGGTACATTCATAAAATTACTCAATGTTTCGGTGCGGCTTGTCTATATATTTATATTAAAAAGAGTTGACATATTTTATAGATTAACAAATCATACGCTCTGGTATTATTCTTAAATAATGAAAATTAGCGTTACCGGGTCAAGGGCGTAGTTTAACTATTCACCACCTTTTTTTTTGCGGAGTACCACAACTGCCGAGCATAATTTGATTTTGATTCATATAGGTAATTCAAATTATATAAAACGATCTTAGACTTTGATGAGGAGATTAGTTGGAGGAAAATTGTCACGTTGCAAGAAAGAACAATATGGATACAATTCAAATTAGCAGTAGGATGTTCAGAAAAGAAGTCACATGATGATTAATTAATAACACCTCGTGATTTTGGTGTAAGTACGTGATGAATGAGAGAAATCTGGTATTTTCAAATGACAGTTTCATTTCACGCAAAGGAGAAATTTTTATTAAAGGGTTCGAATTTGATTTTCTTTCAATAGGTAATTGAACTTGCATGACTTTTTTAGATAATTCAAGATATTTAAAATATACCTACAGACATATAGAAACGCGTTCGTTACACCATATTGCGAATACTCAACTATAATGTCTAAAAAAGTGCATACAGTTTGAATAAAAAAGAAGTTTATACCACGAACATGTGTTAAATGTCACCAATGACGCGATACTCGTGACAGTATATTAATGCTTAAAAGCCACGGAATCATTAATTATTTTGCACGTCTGCCTCACTTTGATTCCTTTTTTGAAAAAAGCAACCCACAATTACGGAATGTACCGTTTTGTCAAACATGTTTTCCATATAACTTACACGAAGCTGAAAAAGCAAAAAAGCCCACAAATAAAACCCACACTATTTTCGACCACCTCCATGAAAACAGTGCAGAAGTTCTAAACAACTGCGGTAATCTGTACTGCCATATTTGGTATAGCAGGTTATAGTGGAAATGAAAATAGATAGACACAATGAGGATGAATGTGTACATAAGGTGTAGGTAGTAATGTAGGTAGAGAATGGTTTAGACACTCCCTAATAATATCTTCTGGATTATAAAGTTTAAAACAAGCAAATTACACAAGGTGTTTCGAAAGTTATCTTTTTTTTTGGACATATAGGCCTGCTTAATTGATTTTTTCCACCCGTATCGTTATGGTTATTCGATTACATTTGTTTAATTTATGGAACACTTTCGATACGTAGAGCTTCCATACATGGAAGACTTGAAAAAGGGAATTGTATACATTGCAGTTTTTTAATCAACGAAATCGCCATTACGTTTACAAAGTTGCATCTTCGTAGAAATTTTCGATAAGAAATCTAATTTATTTCCCAATTTATTATTCATTCTTTAAGAATTTCCAAGAACTTCCATGTATACCGACAACAATTGGGTAATTTGGTTTCAAAAGCAATACAGGTAACTCCATTAGCTTCTCGTACGATGCAAATCACTTTTATGACTAATAAAAATCTCATAATGTTTCGTAAGTTGTAAGTACTAAGTACTGAGTACTAAGTAAATAAAAAGCTACGTCATGTGTAGGGTTCATGTTTCGTTTTTCAAAATAAGTAATAATTATCCTTTTATCGCAGCGAAATTGGCCTTTGGCACATTTTTTGAATATTTTGTCTTATTTAATCAGTATCAATGCATCCATTCTTGTTGTACATACTTTGAAATTGTGTTAATACGAGTACAACTGATAAGAACGTTTTACTTGTTTTCTTTTCAATTTGATATTTCTTTGCAGTTTCAAAAATTACTCTTTCATCAACTTATCGGATACACATTTATAAACTGCTCGTTCGTGAATAAAACGTGAAAATTGACATTTCTTAATGTTGATTATACGAACACTTACAAGTTGAAACCATACCTGATACCTCTACCAACCTTTAAGTTAATTACATAATTCAAAAATAAAAATATTTATTTAATCTGTGTTCGTTCATTTTATGGATATTTGATATGCCTATTTGATTTTATATCGCAAGTTCAATTTTGCGGAACAGCGCACAAAATTTGATGAGTATACTGATAAGAAATATTCAAATTTATTCGATTCCTTTTTGTACCAATTAATTTGTCGGTTTTCTGCGGTAATTATATTTTTCAATAAATAAAATCATCATCGCTTACCTATATCGTAGTTTAGCCTACGTAAATAACTTCAATAGCGATGATGGAAGGGTGGGTTGTGAATGCAGATAAGAAATCATAAGATCGAGAAGTATCCATGCTCAATTTTTCTCAATCAAGCTAGAAAAATCACTCGTAGGAGTATTCCAATTAGATTCCTTTATTTTTACATAATTTGAAAAAATCACGTAGTATTTTTGCGCGTTAATTTAGAATAAAATAAATACACACAATTTCCGAAGAAAACACGTTCTGAGAAATTGATTTCACTCGTTGCTTCATTCTCTCGCCCGCTGGGATTTCCACTTTCGTTCGTATCTACCTGCGTTTAAACGTCTGTAAAAGAATGATTATCTCAGTAGCGAAAAAATTGACTAATTAAACGTATTTATCAAATTTTCAATGATCGACGAACGGTGCGAAATGTTTGATGCTTTATTTTTCAATTATTAAAAACAGGTCGATTTTGTGGTAACATGTGTTACGATATAACCTTCAAAAGTGATTCGTTTTCTCTTCGTTTATCTATTCGTATAGTTTAATCATAAAATATGAAATTTACGAGTTGTTTCGATACTTGGTAAATTGAACGACAGTCTTATTTAAATCCAGATACATTAATATTTAGAAAAAATCTACGTCTCTACCTTCCTTATGCTTTTACGCGTGTATGCATTCAAGGTACAAATTATACCTCGATTCCATTAATTCGCGTTCATTACTGAAATCGATTTCAAAATCGTAAAATAAAATGTATCTAAGCTCGAGTATTCGATTTCATTTTTTTTCGAACGTTATTCATATGAAGGATCGTCCGGATTGATTCAGTATTTTCAAAATATCAATTTAACTCTGTTAGTCATTTCCTGGTTCACGAATGCACGTGTTATTTCGTTTCAGAAATACACTTTTACAAAGGAAGATGTTTTTAATTTTTTTGTCTGCGTTTCAACCCGCTCTTCCGAGTGAGTCCAATAATAAACATGCGCGTATATTTACCAACTGAGTTCTCGAGTCGTTAAAGAACACGCGCAGGTACCGTATTCTATTTAAGAATTTTGAAACAAGAGATTCTTTTGGTTTCCTGCTTTTATTTCCTTCATCGAATAGCTTGAAAATAACTATCCGTGAAACATATGATGTCGCAAAGTTTATTTCTAACCTACCGCAGACATCTCGATAGGTGAAAAAGAGTCGAACAATAAAAAAAGTGTAAGTTTGCAGTAAGACGTGCGTTACACTACAATGAAGTTCTATTTTTAAATCGAAATTATTCAGCAGAATTAATTTCACTATTAATGCAAAACGCGAATCTGTGGACAGAAAATAATGAAAGAACAACTCTCAAATAAAATTTATAATTATCTTAACAGAAAAATATAACAATTAAAATCTTCATTTAATTTATACTTAGAAATATTTTTATTAATATTATTGTGAACACTTCATTTCCTTTGTTTGTAAAATGTACACAAAAATTAACTTTTTTAATGCTAAAAAAAATTCAAAAATTTTGTCAATTAAAAAGTAAGAGATTAGTTGAATTGAACTCCAGTCTCTTTGATGCAAAATATCGTAAAATTCTGAGAACTAGCTCAATTGAAAAAAAATGGTCCATTAATCGATCAAAAAATAAATACAAATTTTCATCGTAAACATTCAACAGACGAAGAATAAATAAAAAAAAATTATGAGGAAAGTTTCATCACTAGGTAATACATATTTGTACATTTCAAAGTAGATTATTTTATGTTTTAATTTTTCACGATTTTGATTGAGATTGTAGTTTTAAGAGAAAAAATTGTAAGTACCGAAGAAAAAGTTACGGATTCAATGATATCAATTATTTTCAAAATAACAAAGCTTAATTTACAAATTTCTAGCGACTTCAAAAAAAGTAAACTCATAAGCTATAAAATTTAAACAGGAACCCTGAACAAGAACTAAAAACTGACTTTAAATTCACGAGGTGGTGTTTAAACTAAACTTTAGGTTGCTTATGTATCGACGTTCGTACATTGGGATAACAATTTAAAAAACACGAACTCCCTGGTTTAGAAGTATGAACGTCTAAGTAAGCTTGACGAGAAAAAACTCGATGACAAGTAGGACATTGGTACTTACAATTATGTACTTTATTATTATGTCTCAATAGAGAAGTTTGAAACTTAAATGATTTACCGCAATCGCGACAAAAAAATATTTTTCGATTTTTTTCAACAGAATTAGAGAAGTCGGTAGGTGATTGAGAAGTAGTAGCTTCGATTTGTACTTCTTTCTTACGAGAAGATCTAGATTTCTTGGTTTTTGATGTTTTCGAAGGACTTATAACAAGGTGATGAGGAGGAACTTGAAAGTCGTCATTTGTCAATAAAGGCGAAGCGTCTAGTTTTTCTGAATCGTTACGTTTACGTTGATTCATTAGTAAAGGATGCAAATCATATCCTAGCTGAGGATAAAACATGGATACATGTGAGGGAGACATTTGTGATTTGTTGTATTCCACAAATTCGAAAGGCAAGCCTGAAGAGGAACCTGATAAATCTAAGTCGCTTTGATCGACATCTAAATCGGGATAGCAGTGCTCCATCGTAGAATAAAAGATATTGGATCCAATACCTAGAAACAATACATCGATAAGAGATCAGTGTAAGGTTGAATCGACTATGGTCAAGAAAATCATATAAGTGATATAGTATGAAAAAAATTCGATACCGCAATAAATATCTTTGTAATAATATTTAAGTTATAGAAATGGCGTACATAAGTGTAAATAAATCAAAATATAAAGATACATGAAAAATCTCACCTTTGAAATTCATATCAGTTCAGAGCAACAACATCCTCAAATTGAAAGCAATTTTGGGAAATAAATTTGAGATAACAGAACATTTAATATAAAAAAACGATAGCAACAGGTAAGACATAATATCATATTAATATTCCATATTAAAGAATATAGGTTCGAAGTTAAATAACGAAATAACATCAATAATTTATATATTTTTTCTCATTTTCTATCACGATTCTTGAAATTTTAACAAAAAATTAAAATAAATTAAAACACCCAAGTTTAATTGTACACCAGGTATGTTGTTTGAATGATAACAAAAATTAAATTTCCACCAATCACATTCAAGTTTAAATAGAAATAGGTAGAATACCTATTTTATACATTCTACGTCATTGTGATTTTTCAGCTGATTGGAAATGGCAAGGGAGAGAAGAGAAATTCAAATTATATAATACAAAATGGAGAAAAAAAATATAATTTTTCGAAAAATATTTTATTGATTTTATCTATTTACAGACAGTTAGTTTCATTTTTTTTGATCATTTTATTGAAATAATGATTGCTGATCGCGTGAATCACTCACATACTCGTATTGACTTGATGACTATTGGAGCCTCCAAGGATTGAAGAATACTGAGTGGGACACATATGACATATACTTATACTTAATTCATGACTTGAGAAATGAAACAATAATTAAATTATATTACAAAATATGTAATATTACAAAATTACTGCTTTATCACAATCTGTTATTATTATCACAGATAGGAAACCTTTTCAAACGCAAACTCCGATAACGTTCATAGCCACATACAAAACTATAAAAATGAAAAACAGAATTGTAGTATTTTTTAAAGAATAATTTAAAGAGAAAAAATTAGATATAAACATTGTCAAAAAGAAAATAAACTAATTACATTATGACACATTCAAATTAACGAATAGTACAGCTAAATGTATGTAAATTTTTAATAAATCGATGCGTGTTTTTTAGGTGATGCGTAAATCGAAGGAACTCAACACAAAAAAATTGAAAATACGAGAAAACATAAGAATTACTTTTTCTAAACGTCTCTCTACATGAACATATTTTAATGGGAGGAATAAAGGTAACAAATAAGCAATAACAATATTCAGTTGAACTACATGAATCTACGATTTTAAATACAACGTATAATTATGTACGGGTATAATATTTCCATAACTTCAGGTTTCACACGATATGGCACTTTCTAAATAGAAAATTTAATTCTACAGAAGTGATACGCAACATAAATTTGTTTAAATTCGGCACTTTTCCACGTTAAAATTTGTAATCCGTCGCTGAGCTATTCGTTTCATCTTTTTGTACGCATATTTGATGGGATTTACTACAATCATGATGCTTGACGATTTCAAATCTGAAGTTACAACTACCATCGACAAATGATGTCCTCCTGATATTAGGTATTAAGTCACCCCATTTACGGCAAAATTTACAATACATTTTTTTGGAATCTTTGTCATATTGCAACCAAGTAAATAATTCCATCCATTTCGATTGAAAATGTCCAACGCGTTTAGGTCCTTGCATCGGTGTTGAGGATACATTAAATGAAGCAGTTGATAGAACATTTTCAGAATTACACGAGTTAGCTTGAATAACAGAGATTTCTTGTCCGGTAGAAGTTCGGCAATGAGAAAACGTGGAATCGGATTTTCTTAAATTCGTATTTTCATTTTCCATATCTGCTTTGTCATCTGAAAAATGGTTGTTGGATTTTTGTGTGGAGTAATCTGCATCGGGTGATAAACTGTAGGGAGCATTTGGATTGAATTTCTCTTCTTCACATTCTCGCGTGTTCTAGAAACATATAATCGTTAGTGAAATTCGTCTTAAATCTGTAAAATATAAGAAATTAGCTAACTTGATAATGATTAGGTGATTCGTTTCGACAACAATTCTCCATTGAATAATCCATAGGATTGTCCTTATTACTACTTACGTTATCTAGACAATTTATTGCTTCTGAATTTCTGATCACTGGAGAAGTGTAAATGACTGGCGGTGAATCACACTGTAATATTTGGAAGTAATTTAATAAAATATAGAAATATAAGCGTATTTTTTCGTTTAGTAAAATATAAAGAAAAAAATAAATACCCTCGAATATTTTGCTTCGTATTCATCTTCATATTCCTCTCTTTGATTTTCAGCAACGCGAGTATTTTCCAAGCATTTTCTCTTTTTAGGTAAAACATGTTCTGTATTCATGTTTCGTTTCATATCATGAGAATCGTTTACAAATTCTGTTTCACAAACGTTATCGCAAAGGCCTCGTACCATTAGTGATTTAGCAGTGTCCAATATATCTTTAATTTTATCTTGCTGCACATTCACTTCGCCTCGATACATGAACATCAATATAGTTTCTAATTCTTTTTTCTTAATATCTTTCAGAAATACAATAGGATGAGGATGAGTGTTATTCAAAAACAACGATTCAAAATAGGGACTACAAGCTGATAATATGATTTGATGCGCTTTAAAGAAATGCGTTTGATTATATTCTTGACATACAAGAGTAACATCGACCAACGATTCGTGCTCCAAGAATTTACAAGCGATATCGGTGAGGGCATCGGTATGACTGCTCCATTTCAAACAATACTGTTCATCCATGGTTAATTGTTCTATTAGCTCCAGCTCCGTGAGCTAGATTGGCTTCTGATAATAAATAAATCAATTCGGTTTAAATTAAATCACTATCACTTCTAATTTTGATCAATTTCCGAGTAAACAAATTGCAATAAACAATGACGCAATTACTTCAACAGTACGTTAACATATTAAAGAAAACGTAAATTACATTTAATCAAATTGTACTCAATAACTGTATTACTCGAGATAAATAAAATATACTAAAAATATAGTAATTTTATAAAACTTTCCACTTCATCAATCAAAATCTCATCAAAATAAATAAAACAAAAATTTGATAATGAATATTTCGACATTTTGTGCTACCATCGATAGTTGATAATTCGATTATTCGACTTTCGATTGGAATCAACTGATAACCTCGATTTTGCTATGTGATCGAAACCTTTTTGTAAAATACTTGTAATTACCGTAAATTGATTTTTTTTATTTTTTAATTTCTTATGACTTGGAAATGGTGAATGATTTCGACGCTCTTTCTTTAACGAATAAAAAACAAAAGTAATTAAAAACTAAAGATACCAATTAAAATTTTGAAAAAAAATCGTACAGAAAACTAAAAATGAAAAAGGATTGAACAAAATTGTGTTAATTTTCGAACCTTATTCATCAAATTACGATCAATTTTGTTTTCAATTTACACTGAAACCGAACACTTGAAATCTTGATTTGAAAAAAGTTGTAAAAATAATGAAATAAATGAATTAAAATCATAATTCAAAGTTTAACAACGCTAAAACAAACCTCGAGCGAATATAGTTATCATTTTCATTTAATTATTATACTTACCTTCTTATTTACTTTTAGGTAAATTGGAATTTTAATAGTTCATTAAATTTCGCTTCGAAAAAAAAGCCATCGCTTTTCAATTTTACTTTTTTTGTTTATTTATTTACGCATCATATCGTTTCATTTATAATTTTTTTTTTAAAGATTTTGTAATTACCTAGTTCCTAATAAAGCGCTTTATTACGTACTTAACTCAGTTGTCTCTCAAGTTATTTGTGAATAAATTTTTTTTGCGTTATTTCATCCACCAAATTTATTAAATTATAGAAAATGCAATTGGACAATAAAATTTTTCCATAATATATGAAAACTTGGAAAAGTCCACGTTTTTTTGATATTGAATTTTGGAAGATGAATAATACGATACACAATGAAAAATTACACTATCTTCGACGTATAATTATACCAAAGCTTAATGAGTTATTAGTAAATATTTCTTAATCAATTTTAGCAAACTCCTTAGTACTAACGAACATCGATCTTATTTTCTTTCCTAAACACGTCAATTTCCTGTCCATGTACATCAACAACTAATTAGGTAATTAAAATCACGACAAACATGAAAGTTGAAGCTTTAAAAAAAGTAAATCGATTTTTGCGCATGTTCGTCATAAAATACCCCTTTAAGCACCGGAAATCACTCTCACTAAAAGACGAATTTTCACAAAGATGGAAATAGGATACATAAAAGCTAAGCTTTACGTATGAAAAGAATTAATTTTTCTCGCTTGCTTAATAAAACAGGACATTTCTAGAATTTTAAAGAGATAGGTGACAATCGTTATAACTAGGTTGAGGATTTATTAAACACATAAAAATACAAACGAAGGTTACAAAGTAGTGGCAGTGATTTCTTAGTCCCTGTGGTAGTCGTGGTATTTTGCAAACTGTTGTCATGCTTCATGCTGCTGAGACATTTTCTGCTGTTTTTCAATAAATATTAATTTTGCGTGGAATTTTTATTTAAAAAATTTTTTAATTGGTGATGTGTAAAGAGTGAGTGTTCAAAATGTACGGAATGTTATTGGAAAGTGTTCAGTATTTCATTCAGGTAAAAAAAATTTAGTTAATATATTTCTTACTTGACCATAGCGTTATTGTTTATCGCATGAAGTCTATTTTGTAATTTTAATTGTTTTGTCATTAAACGTTATTTTTGAAATAAAATGTAATTTATAGCCAAAATAAACATTTCGTGTTTTTTCATTTTTGTCATTTAAAAAAAATATTTTTGGAATGTTCACTTGATTTGTTTTACTGAATGGACGTCTAACTTTTTGTAGTACCTAATATACCTACTAAGCCTATGTGAAAATGGAAAAACTAGAATAAATTATTATTTTTTGGGAAATTAATCTATTTAAATTTGAATCCATTTTTACATATACAGTTTTTACTTGATGTTTACTTTAGATGAATTATGGAGAAGAAATGTGGAACAATATTATGAAAGATACTGGCAGTAAATATGTTGTTTTCAATACACATCAAATTTATCCCGATGAATTGATGCCTAAATTAGCAGTTAGTTGCGCCAAATTAATAAATATAAATTCAACAGCTGACGATTTCATGTTTTACTTTGGACAATGTTTCGTACGATATCTATCTAATTTTGGGTAATTATTTGTAATTAATCTGAAAATTAAATATTTGTACTCACATCCTAACGCATGTTGATAACACCTAAGGTGAATTTGTAATGCTACACGCGTTAGAATATTCACCCATTAAATTATAATTCAATGGCCTACGCCTAACCATCTCGAATCATAACATTAATGTTTATAGTGACGACTGTATTGTGGCTCGAATATAAATAATACGTATGTATTTGTCTATTTAATTTGAGTTACAGCTATGATGAACCCATTAAAGCTACCGGACGGTATTTTTTGGATTTTTTGAAAAACGTTGATAATCTACATTTGCAAATGAGATTTTCTTACCCAAAGATGAAGAGTCCTTCCATGTATATCACAAATTTCGATGAAAACGGAGCAGAATTAGTGTATAGAAGTTCGCGAAAAGGATTTACTAATTATTTTACAGGTTTTTTCATTATTCACGTTCCAACAAATGTCTAAATGATAGGTACCTATTTACCTTCATTAGTATTTTATTTCATTTTAGGACAAGTTCATCAAATAGCTAAAGAATTGTACAATACTTCGGTCAAAATTACGGTTCTCGAAGAAGGTCAAGTTGAATCTTCACCTCAGAAAATTATAATAAAATTTCGCCTGGATTTCGACAATAGGCAATATTTAGCTGCGCGCATTAATTCGCAGGCGATTAACAGAAAACTAGCTCCGGTACCGTGTACTGTTCTATTGACATTATTTCCATTTGGATTTATGGCTAATAAACATCTCACAATTACTGCGATTGGAGAAAAATTGTATCAAGTTTATGGCACAAAAAGTATGATAGGGAAATCATTTTCGGAATGTTTTAGACTAAGGAGGCCCAAAGGTGTTCCTTTTACTTGGAATAATGTAAGCAGTTATGATCAATTGGCGATTACGTGTAGAACCAACCAATATTACTCATAGATACGAATTTTAAATCTTTACAGATTAAATTTCTCAACTCTGTTACATTCGAAATAGAAGTTTTAAGGAATATGATGGGACGGATAGCTGCACCACCTAAAAAAAATGTCGAAAAAATAGGTCGTGGTGTGGTCATAGAACCTTCTGAAATTACAGCTACTTTAGATCGCAGAGTAAGCCATGGTACAAAAAGTATTCTCTTGAAAGGACAACTTTTACATTTACTAGAGTCAGAAACAATTGTATTTTTATGCAGTCCTGTGTAAGTTTAATCATTACCATAATTTTATTATCAAAATAATGGAAATTATTTCACGAAAATTTAATATTACAGAGTAAATAACGTAGATGAATTGCAATACGCTGGTTTATACTTGAATGATTTTAACTTGCATGGTTTAAGCAGAGAGTTAGTTTTAGCCGGATGGCAACACTGTTCCAAGTAATTGCATTGACGTCAAGCTTAGTCATAAAGTAGTATTATTTTTTATGGAAGTTCTGAATGGAATTTTAAGTCGTGTTCGTAATACAATTAAATTTTAAGTGTAAAATTACGATGAACTAGGTACAATGATACATGATGTGTAATATGAAGATTATGTATTTTGACAACGTACCAATTTTCTAACGAAAATTCTTTTCTTGTTAGTAAAGAAGATGAGTAAATTAGTTTTTTGTTCATCATAACTACTTCACGAATACTTCTTCGTAATTGTTTACATTTTAAACTAGATTTTAAACAAGTATTCACTTTGTAGATTAGAATTAATGTGTGAGCGAGCAGAACAACGATCTCAAGAATTGGAAAAAAATCACGAACTATTGGACCGGTGGAAAACACAAGGAGATGACTTGCTATACTCGATGATACCCAAATCGATAGCGCATTTATTACAAAACGAGAAATCTTTTTTGAACACATGCAAAGTATATTTCGTACAAAAGACCTATTGTTTTATTGAATTACGAACTTTGTAATCTTACGAACGCGACCTTGTTTCAGTCATTTGAGATGGTTTCAGTGATGTTTTGCGAAGTTGTTGAATTAGGATCAACAAGCACTATGCAAGGTGTAATGGATGTAATAAACTGTATGAATGCTGTATTTACCTGTTTTGACACCCTTACCGATCGCTTCGATGTGTACAAAGTGAGCTATTGATATCAAACGAAGATAAAAATTGAATTTAATTTCTTATGTACGAGTATGTAAACAAAGGTTGAAACAGTGGGTGAAGTATATATGGCAGTAAGTGGTGCTCCAGAGTATACTGAAAATCATGCTCAAAATGTGGTCGATTTGGGTATATGTTTTTTGAAAGAAGTTCATAGTTTGAAATTACCTTCTGCAATTACAACCGAAATCAGAATAGGTATGAATGTGAGCTGTAAAAGTAAGTTGGAAGTTTTCATATCATATGATGGTGTGATTTCGCAGGAATTCATTCGGGACCAGTAGCTGCTGGTGTGGTTGGACTGAAAGTTCCACGATATTGTTTATTTGGTGATACCGTTAATACAGCTGCGCGTATGCAAACCACTAGCAAGGTAAGTTTTGAGAATCAAGAAGTCAATTCATCGATTAATTTCGATTCAATTATCATTTATATTTAGCCTGGAAAAATCCATGTCTCAGAAGCTACCAAAAAATTGCTACCTAGTGATAAATATATCGCTGAATCTCGTGGTTTAATACCAGTCAAGGTAAATATTTCAGTAGAAACATCTAAAAGCAGTTGCTAATTTGTGGTGATTTTTATAGGGTAAAGGCGAAATGGAAACATTTTGGGTTACGTATGAAGAAAACGAAGATACTGCACCGAAGTAATCTCAATATTGTAAATAAGATTTAGATTCATGTGACAGTTTTGTAATTTTACTGTTCTAGTATAACAAAAACAAAGAAGTAATGTCAATTAGTGCAATTTTATTTCCATAAATATAAATACCAACGAATGAGATCAAGAAATAAATAAATATGTATCGAAAAAATAAATAATTAAATTAATAAATTTATAAATTATTTAACTACTTGGTGTATAAGGACAAGGACAAGCATCAGCGGTGTTGTTATTAACCCAATTCAAATAACGATTAACTCTGGTGTATACTCCTGGGTAATTCTTTTCAGCGCATCCTTCGCCCCAAGATACAACACCTAAAATTGAAAATATAAATTGCATCTTTCGAAGAAAATGAATCAAAAAACTTTTAAAATTGTTACACGAACCGACAACATAATAAGATGAACTGTTGGCAACTTTCAACGGACCTCCACTATCTCCCTGTAAAATTCAGCAACATTACAAACAAACGAAGAAACATCTACACACTCGAATGAACAACTTACTTGACAAGAGTCTTTTCCTCCACTAGCATGTCCGGCGCACATCATATTCGGTGTGATACGTTTCTCACCGTATCCGGTTTTTTTGCACTCTTCATTAGAGATAATTGGTACAGATACTTCTTGTAAAACTTGCGATGCTGAACCACCAGCTTTGGTAGCACCCCAACCAACCACGAGTCCATCCATACCAGAGAACGATTTTCCTATTGAATTATTGTGTTAGTTAAATTTAAATTCTTTGGAAATAAAATTTAACTTAAAATTACCTTCACTCGGTAAACAAATTGGAGTCGGGTATTCCGCACTTTTTCCCAATTTCACCTCTTGGTCCATTTTCATAAGAGCGATATCATTATTGAACGTTCCAGAGTTGTAATTTTTGTGTTTAACAATACGTTCAATTTTTCTAGTGATTATTTTACTTTCGGTTTCTATACTTCTGTCATGTTCCAATAACCGAACGGTGATGTGTTTCTTGTCAAAGCTGTAAATTTCAATTATTAATTTTTCGTAATTACAAAACGAAAATTCGAACCTACTGATGAACGCAATGAGCTGCCGTTAAAATATATCTCGAATTTATTAGGCTTCCGCCGCAATAGAATTTTCCTTTGTAGTGTAATTGAGCCATCCAGGGATACTGATTGACATATTTGACCGCATTACCTCCTACAATTCTGGTTTGTTTGGCTGTGCCGCATTCTAGAAGAAATTCATTTCTCTGTTTAGTACTTGTCATAACATGTGTATTAACCTTGGTCGTGATGGCGCGAAAATATCACGCTGTTCGCACCATCAGACGTATTCAGTGTTGCCAAAAGACGAAAGTAATTATAATTACCGCAAGCTGGACAGTTTTTGGGGTCTATTGGTGTCACCTCGGGTTCCGGTTCTTCGGTGTTTGAGACTCCAAAAATGCTTTCCCACCATGAAATATACTCGGTTAATCCTTTATCGACGGGTATTTCTATCACTGGCTTGATCTGAACATTAATCAAAACAAAATATCGTTTTGGCGTTAATCGATGGAGCACAAGGTATAGCGATTAATTTTACGTTAGAAGAATAATGATTTAATAAATTCGTTGAATAAAGTTTTCCCTTTCTTTTTTTCGTAAATTTTAATGGAGCCTTATAAACGTTGGTTAACAAATTAACTAAGTAAGTAAAGTACCGATCTATTGTTGATATAAAAACTACTTTTTTATAGATACATTTTTTTCGTTTTTTTTGATAACATTTCAAGTTTACTTAAAAATTTTTAAATTTTATGCTTTAAATAGAGTAGAATCCTACTTGCTTCAAAACATGAAAATAAAATACTGATTACTGAACGTTAGGTACGAAAATTAAATTTTCTTACCGCCTGTTGACTTGACACTGAAATAGTCACCAAAACCAAAGCGAAGACTAATTTAGCCATTGTAACGAACCGAATTGTAAATTCGACTACTGTGAAATGTTCAGATACCCATCGAAGAAATTCATTATATATATTTATATTGATCGAAGTACTTCCGAATTTACTATTTTATCAGCATGTCCAAAACATAAAGGTTATGGTCGATGGTCAAAACCTTTAAATGATAACCGAAGAAGCATCATACAATAGGGGCAAGGCTGAGGAAGTGGCTACACTGGTAAGATGCAAATGCATCAGTAGTCTGATTCTAGCTATTCAATGTTATGTGGGTATTCGAATATGAAAACAGTTTGCGAACTTTAAGTGTTGTATTTAACGAAAAAATTGATAAGAGGACCTACATTTCATTGAAAATATTGTCTTTTCTAGGTCACAGACATGTTAATTAAATAATATTGATTAATATGGCGGTGATTAATCGATAGACTCACCGGTTTGATCTGCTTTTTTTTTGATAACGTTAGGTGATCATTTCATTTCCTTATTATCCTAGTCACATAAATATGATGAATATGGGCGGTAAATTATGGTTTATATTTTACGTATATTTGTAAACTCGAATTACCTTAAAAATAGGAATTTTCGATGCTCTTTTTCAAAAGATAATTCATGATTTCGAATTGATTTGTTACACGTTGTAAATTCTTATGCAATGAATAACCTTGACAATGTATTTTAAATTATAGAAAATTGTTCCCAAATAATTCCTTGTCTATTGGTGCGTAATAAACTCTCAGGTATTTTCGAATTAAATAAAATGACTTTATGGGTACCCACTTTCACGTTGATTTTACCAGTAGAATTTTCAGTTACGAAAAATAAAACACATATTTGGTTGCAAATTACTTACATGGAAGGTTAACCAAATTAAATCCGTAATTATGTTTCTTTTCCAGAAGGATCTGTCCAGTCAGAAATTCGTATAAAATGTCGATTCAATGCATCAATTTGATTTTTTTTTTTCATTTACGTATTGCTCGAAAGATACAATAATGCAATATCATTGTTATCATTAATCTAAATAAGCAAATAGGTTTTTAATTTTCCAGCAACCTTGCTGAATTGTGAAATTCAAAATATTTTCAAAGATTTGTGTGAATTGACATAACCCAATTTCATTATCACATTGTATTACGATTAATTATTTCGTACGAATGACTCACTTAAGTTATTTACCTTTTAAAATAAACTTGAGGTTTATTTATATCGGTCAAGTGTGCGTTATTGATGTTGTTTATAAAAATTGTTGAAAAGTTAGTGAATTAGAAGATAATCAAATTGTTATATAAATATACTTACACCGATCTGAAATTGTCATTAGATTTCATAAAAAATGGTTCAAGTTCAAAAATGTTTTATTGCAAAATTTCAGGTTAAAATATCGTGATGAATTAAAACAAAAAACATTTTTTATGAGATAATGGATACACTATTAAATTTTATAATTATACCTACATACATTTATAAAAGTAGGTAACTATGTAAAATAGAGTTTGAATTAACTCTGAACTTGAGTTGAAGATGGTTTTGTTTTGGTATTTTCTCTTCTTTTATATTACGTGTACCTATATTATGTAAAAACTCGAGAAAAGTTCAAAGTTCAGCATGTGAATCTCACATTATTTCAATATTTCAGTTCAGTGCACCAAGTAACTCGATATGTCCTGCATACATTTCCATTCATCATATCGACCTGATAACCACTTTTCGAGACGTATTCTCGAATAATCATCGAATTTCCTCGAAATCGCAATTTCTCAAACTCAGCAATGTAACCTTCTAGCCGCTAAAAAAGAGTAAACGTTTGAAAACAAAACAAAAACACATTTGCGCTCCGTATTACCGATACAGATAATACGATAACTCCCTTATAGGCAAACGTTGGATATTTCTTAACCGAGCACGTGAATATAACATGAACCATTAATTATATTCAATGATGCAAACTTATCTATTTCCGACGCGCGCCTCTCGTTGCTGTATTTCTGAAACACAAAATGTCGCAGTTATTTCCAGAAATGTATTTCTTTCTAAGTAATGTTTATATTATTTTGGTTCAGTTTTTCAATACTATTAGCTAACGCGCTGAATATTACATCGACCTTTATAAAAATTTCCAATGTACTCGGAAAACGGTGTACAGTTTTCAAGAACAAAATTACCAGAGGTCGTGATATCGTATCTTTTTGTAATATGGATGTAAGGTCTTGGTTTGTTTTGTAATCCTGAACCAGACACCTTTATCATAAGTTACACCCGCACATTGGGCAAAATGGATTAAAAAACCAAATATTGCCATTGCGACAAGTACAAATTCTGTTTAATGGTAAATCATGTGGCTTATTATGGATACTGGAGGATTATGATAGATTGAAATTTGTACATTTATATCATTTTGGTGTCTATTAGTAGGCTATGCACATGTAAGTTCTCCAGGCATAGGCATATAATATGCATATTATGGTATTAAACATCAGCAGAGAGGGTAAAACATAATACAAGATGAGAGAGCATCTCTCAAATACGAGCATACACGTGATGAATCGATTTATCTCAATAATTACATGACAACACGAGAAAACACAGGTACGTCGAACGTTTAATGAACGATTTACACAGAGAACACGACTATAGGCCTTCAATAGCCGACATGATGAACTTGTGGGGTGTCTAAAAATTATGAGAAATTAGGGTACTGTTATTTAGTACGACTATTGTATCAATATCTCGGATATATGGGTCAATGTCGATATATCATCAAACCAAACACTAGAGAGAATAACCTGGTTCATTATCAGTAATGAAATGTACACGTTGTAAAATTTTTACCATCTAAATGTCACCTGAGTGCAATCTATCGAATTTTTCCATTCGATGAGTTAATTGCATACATATTGTGTAACTGTATTACGACCACCGTATCTATGTAGTTCATCAAAGTAGGGAAAATATATGTAAAGGTTGCCCCGTCTGTGTCGCACTGAACAAGAAACGGTCTTCAAAAGCTAGCAAGGTCAAGTTTACACCATGGTAATGAATACCGGCTAGACGATTCGCTGAAATATTTCTTTTCCAGAAGGGTTGTGGTTCGTAGTTTCGCACTTCCACTGTAAAAATAAAAAATATTTTCGGATTATCTCATTCTATAAATTCAGTAGTAAGGAACAAGAAATGTACATCATTTCAGTGGCTGAATTATCGACCGATGGAAGTAATGAATTAAAATGTTGAAGAGTACGAAAGTGATAAGAATGATAAGGAAATTATGAAAGTTCAAGAAAATGCAAAACCAACTGTTGACAGCGCTACCTTTACTTGAATACATTACATTATTCTTATCTCAAATACATATTGTTATCTCATTCTTCGCAAATTAATTTCAATCATCGACGATATTTACAAACTCGACTTCGAAATTAATTAAAACGAAGGAAATTATAAAAAATGACTATCACTACAAAAACATTCAATATCTAACATATCGCTCATGAAAACTACAACCCTTCTACTGTTCATATCTAAATTCACTAAATAAGATTCAAATCTCAAACAATCCAAAATAACATTTTAGTTATCAAAATACACCTTAATTCTAAAAAAATCGCCATTCCTTCAATTACCATCGATGTAATAAATTTTATGATCATACTCAAGGAAGATACCCATTAGGCGTACAAAACGGGACCAAGTCCGTGTATGAGGTAATCCTTTGATAGTAGGACAAATCGGTGAAATCCTAAACCTTCTAAAAATACCGGCAAATCTTTGAAATTACTATGCTAAAATGAGTTTATTTCTAGTCAACGGACGAGAACAAGTTAATACCATACATAACGACTGTTACATAATTAGAGCATTAATTTCAACATGATCGATGCCGGATCTATACCGATAAACACAGATATCAATCGATCACTTTGTCTTAAACTCATTTCCAACTCAACTCCCAAATCCTCTTCCCGTGCGCAGAAATGTCAACGAAATCGAAACCCATTACACGAGGAAGACAAAAAAAGCGTATTAATTCCACGACACGATCTTCTCCGTGTATTCTAAAGTTGAAAAATCATCCTCGTAAAGGCATTGTCTCCACTACACATGGCGTATATCGTATACAATACACCTACTATCGTGATTTTACAGTATTACTACGTGAAAAGACGGCGTTAAAGTTCGGAATTCGACAACAATAACAGATGACACCCGACAGTACTAGAATTGTAAACGGGTAGATGAAAGTAAAAGTAGGCAGGAGAGGGGTGGGAGAATGTACTAAATACGCTATTTAAAACGATAATAAGAATTATGCAAGGTAACCTAACAGGTAGGATTGCCCTCAAGGTTATGCCATTATCCGAAAGGTTTACACGATTTATATAAAAATATATGGAACTAGGATGCACTCAGACATTTATACACTTCTGTCACCGGATATTGTATACAGTGTGCGGGTTTGTTGACTACTTCATTTGCGCTTTTGTTTTTCTTCATAGTGGTGGTTCTGTGGTACATATTACATCAGTGTTAATCATGTTTGTTGTGTCTGTGATAGTGTTTGTCAATGTTGCCATTATTCAATTGGTACAGGTTTGTGGAGCAAATTTTTTCATTTATTTTATATTATACAAGTTGCCAAAGGATGTTAAAAATAGATGCCATCTGTGACATAAGGCTGAAATTCATTCGACTAGTTCGTTACATGTTCCTGTAGGTTGTATTGATCAAAAAGTGACCGCTAATTTATCTTTTTTTTTATTTATCACAAAAAATAAAATACATCGATAGATAAATTACATAAAGTTGTTTCAGTTTTTATTTAAAAAAAAAAAGTTTAAATTGCGGAAAAAACTTCGTTTGACTTTTTTACATCAAAAGATCAATTAAAATTTGCAGTGAAATTTTATCCTCTATGCTATAACCTTAAATAAACATTTATCTTAAATTCATAAATTACCAATTTTAAATTCGAAATTTTTTGAAATAAAGAAATCATTAAGATTAAATTAGTTAAGTAAAAAGCAAAACTTTTGATAAATTTTTCAGCAAAATAAAAAACATTATTTTTAAAATAATTAGTTATACCAACTCAAAATAAAATTTAATTGTGAATGCAATTGACAATAACAATTCATTCTATAAAATCACTTAATATTATAAGATTGATAAAAAAATCTAGAAATTTTACCCCTCCCCTCCTCGCTCCTTCAATTTCTTTTGACGTACACTAAAAATACTTGTTTGAAATTAATGACATTTTTTTAGATTAGGAAAATTATTAATCGTGATTTTTTTATCAAGTAATAAAATAATTTTCATTTTGCTGGAAAATTAATGCAATAATTAATTATAACTTTCATATGCGAGGTTAAAAATTCGTTAAAGAACTTGAAAACGAAAAAAGGCGAATTAAAAATCAAAAATTTGGAAAAATAATTTCAAATTAGATTAGTTTGTTGTTTCAAATAAAATTCATATTTTGTAAATAGTCAACGATTGATTTAAAAAATTGTCAATTCAAGGAAGTAAACTTATTCCCGAATCATTAACAATTTTTTCTTCATATTTGTAAAATGACAAAAAAAAAACACATGACATATTCCTTCGTCGTCTCCGAATAAAATACAAAGATGTGAATTTTCATCACCCTGTGAAAGTGTAAAAATTACTCTTTATGGATTTTCATTTTCAATAATGGCGTTTCTTCATTAAAAAAAAATTGTTCAAAATCTCTACAACGCAGAATACTATATTCGATTATTTTATATAGAACGAATGAAAATTCGTCTTCGCCAAATTGAAATTTCACGTTTCAAAGAAGAGAAGAAAGAAACAATCTGAATCGCACGTTTAAAAATTACGTTTGGTGAAACGGTCATAAATCACTCACATGGTTATTAATATTTCGTTTATGCTTTGTAATGGATGCGTATTCTTCGTTTATCGGTAGAAGTATAATCGAATAAAACGATCCCGATTGTATCAACTTTTCTTCACGAATGTGAATGTACAATTATTAACCCATTTCCCTTCATATGTAGATGTTGAATTTCCGCTCATTTATGTAACACAATAATTTATTTAACGATGAAGATTCACGTTATAGATTTTATTCATTTTTCTTTCACTTCATCTCATATATGTAATTTAATTGATATTGAATTCGAAACAAAGCTGGTGAAACCAAAAATTTGAGGATAAAATACTTAATTTGAACCTAAAATCGGTGTGAAATTTAATGAAAATTGTTGCTTTGCCTTTCATGATTCGCATAGGCAATTTTTTCTGTACGCAGATGATACACAAATGCATTGATAAATGTTTCCTCCTTATGTTTCAATAAACTGATAAGAATACGGTTGATTTTTTTATTATAATTCTTTCTCTTTTTTTTTCAATAATGAATTGATATCTCATGTCGAATAATCTTTCACAAAATTACTTAGTAAATCAATTTTCTGAAAATTTCTCAACATAATACGAAGTAAATCACGTTATTTCGTCTTAAAACGCAATTGCTACAATTTCAGCGTAGGTATCGAATTATCAATTTATTTCAGGTCAAATCTAATAATTCAATTTGGACCCAATTTAAATTTCCGAACGAGGTAATTGGAAAATAAATCCAACTCTTGCTTTCATAAAATCTCTCTTTATAGTCACCGTAACATCTGTAAACTTGCTCCAGCTGCGAAATGACCAATTTTCGGCCTTGAATGAATTTCCCTATGTGCAACTTCCTTAAATATCCCAATTATATAATTTACACGTTGACTGCTTGACGCGTAAAAAAAACACAAAAAGTTGATCTACGCGTTTGAAAAAAATACTAAATTATGACGAATTTCACAGTAATTAAATCTGTTCTAGATTCCCTCGGCCGAGTGTTTTTTCACTAGGCGTTTTCCGATAACATTAATTACGGTGGATATCCCACACAATAATGGAGCACCGAACTACACTATACAAGATATTTCCAAT
Organism: Maconellicoccus hirsutus; assembly: GCA_003261595.1. Taxonomy (NCBI): domain Eukaryota; kingdom Metazoa; phylum Arthropoda; class Insecta; order Hemiptera; family Pseudococcidae; genus Maconellicoccus; species Maconellicoccus hirsutus. Next base: position 15,004 of record QBDW01010188.1, on the reverse strand, counting down.
AATCGAGAAACCGAGTCTATCAGTATCAATAGTCCGGTGACAGAAACGGACAAGAAAACATGTTCTAATTGCGGTAAGAGTTTACTTTTCACGAAATTATTTCATCTACGAGTACAAAAAATCATGTATTTCTAGCTTGCGGAATGGTAAATCGAAAAATGAGAATTGTCGGAGGAGTAGCCGCCGAACAAAATGAATTCCCTTGGATGGTAGCGTTAAGTAGAAAAGGGAAATTTTACTGTGGAGCTACCGTTATCACGAAACAGCATTTATTAACAGCTGCTCACTGCGTAGATGGGTAAGATTTTTTTATTTTTTTCGAAATATTGAACATAACATAACGCTGTTCTGCTCACTGTAGTGTTTTTCGTAGTACCTACGTATTGAGCTATAAATCACTCGAACGCATGAATATCTAAGACTTCTGTGTTTATTCAGTTGCGTACTGCGTAGTAACATTTCAACTTGAAAATTTCACGTTACAGGTTCACTGCCAAAGAAATCAAAGCTTCTCTGGGCGAATATAATCGTGCCCTTAAAAACGAATCACACAAATTAACCGTCCGCATCAAAGAAATAATAAGACACCCAGAATTCCAAATTTCTAATTTTAAAAATGACATCGCTATATTAAAATTGGACAACCCGATTACCTTCAATACACCTTACATCCAACCAGCATGTCTTCCTAGATCTGGTATATTTACGTAATATCCTGATCAGTGGCTAATTTTGGAAACACCGTTTACCATGCAATTTTATATTTTGTAGAAAACCGAAATTATACCGGTCTAGTGGCAACGGTTTCCGGATGGGGTCGTACCGGTGAATCTAAGCCTCCGTCGAATGAGATGCGTAAAGTTGAAGTTCCTATCATGTCGATTGAAGATTGTAGAAAGAATTCTGGTTACATACCGACTAGAATAACTGATAATATGATGTGCGCTGGATATAATACCGGACAAAAAGATTCCTGTCAGGTATACATAATGTCGACAAATTATCTAACGAATATTATTGTCACATGTTGCGAGTGAAATTATAATTTTATAAGTGCTCCTTAAATGGTATGATTCGAGTGAACGTTTCCTAGTTCGATGTGTTTAACACAGATGAGCAAACGGACAACAAAACAATTATCTTTTTTCGGCTATCGATGAATTTCATCGATTCGTTGTTATTTCGAAAAAACGATATTTATTAGAAATTTAATAAGAGAATATTAAAATTTATTTTGTTGGTAATTTTTATACAAGCATTTTTCACTGTAAATGAATTTTTTATTTCTTAGAAAAATTTAACCAATTGACAATTACATAAGTGATAACAGAAAATTTAAATAAAACGAACAAATTTAAATTAAATACCTAATTATACAAATAATTCATAATTAATCACCTATGTATAATGAGCACTTTAGTGATGACATTAATATTAAGATTTTTATTCCAAAAACGCAGTTGTTACTAAATTATTACTTATTGTGATATTTTTATGTGTTTATAGGGTGATAGCGGCGGTCCATTGCAAATTACTGGATCTCGAGCTGGTACCATGGAAGTTGTTGGTAAGAATTATTCTAATTAATGAATTAAAAGAGTATTCTTCAATTAATGAAAATATCGGCTTAATTTACATGCCTTTACTACGAGTAAAATCTACTAATACAATTTTTGTATACACAATAAATAATTTTTTTTAATTTTTTTTTTCAATTAAAAATTTTTAATGATTCGTAAGTAAATGATATTTCCGATACCTTTCAATAAAGGTTTAGCAATATCATATTTTATTAATTTATTTTTTAATCAAAATTTATAAAATTTCCAGGCATCGTTTCCTGGGGCCGTGGCTGCGCTCGTCCTAATTTCCCCGGAGTTTATACACGAATTGAAAGCTACATGCGTTGGGTGGACAGCAATATCGAAGAAGAATGCTCGTGCAAAAGTTAAAATCCTAACAATGAAATTTACTTTATTGACACGCAATGATCCTCATTATTTATTACGCGAGAATAGGAAAACATCGGATACTTTCATGAGTTAAGTTTTAAATTATTATATGTTACCAGAATGAAATTTCTTTTAAGTTTGATGTGTTCAATTTAGTTAATTGGAAAAATTTTCGGTAATTATTTACCATTGTTGTTTTTTTGTAAATAGTTTAGAATTAGGTAGACAGAATTTAATTTATTTTTTTGAAATCCAACTTATTGGGATATTTTTGTTGTTTTGTTTTAATTTATTAGTATTTCATAGTCAAAGAGTATTGTTACCTTTGAGTTAGTGAAAAACGATAGAAAACTTTCTGTGAGTTGTGTTTTTCAAAATAAATCCTATAACGTTATGATTTCACGTTATTTTTATTTTCGCAAAATACCGAGTCATTTTGTAAGATACAATTTGCGTTTAAAATAAAATTAAGCTTTGAACGCGAACGAATACATCATCTAAAATCAACATTAAAAAACTTACTGGATAAATATTTTGGGAAAATGTAGCAATTTATGAATTGAGATACGCACGAGTTAGCAAAGGATAGGAATTCTTTATGGCTATAGCAAATGTCTTTTTTCTTTATTTTTCAATAAATTAGATTTAGGTATGATACTTATTTCGGCGTTTTTTTTTATTTGATTTATCAAATTGGCAAAAATAAAATTATGCCGTGAAAAAATTATAAACCCGATAAATTGAATCAGCGCCATATAAAACGCAATAAAAAAAGAGTTCAGTAACCTAAAAAAAAAGTACGAAATTAAAGAAATTATATAGAACTTCATTTTTTAATAAATCAACAACTCGGGTCATTCTTCTTTGTAATTTTTGGTAATTTATTTACTTGGTTAGTTGATGAAGCACTATGAGATAAGAGTATAAAAATGATAATTAAATTCAAACGTCATGCAACTGAGCCATTTCATTTATTAGTAGGTAATCTACTACATACTCATTAAAAATCAAGTAAATTTTGCAATTTGTTATGGTAATTTTCCATTTTTCGTGTAACTTGCCGCAATTTAGATAAATTTTCTAGGTATTTTTAACGTATGAAATTGTCTAAAAAGACATTAATAGCTGCAGATGTACACAATAATTTTTAAAATATCTAAAAATTTTTAATTAAAAAGAAAATCCATGTGGAAGGTGTTTTATTGAAATAGATAGAAGTAGATAGTAGATACCTAGATAAATGTTTAGTAGTAGGTATGCTCAAAAATTGATTATTGCAACATCTGTTTAGCCTCTTCTAAGTATGGCATAGCTCTGAAAATAATAAAAGCTATAAATTCACTATAAAAAACACGTTACTTTGCTATTTTTGAGTTTCTCAGTAATTTCACTCGCGACAATTGTAGTTTTCACAGCTGTGTTTATTCAAATCGTTCTGTCGATGAACACAACAGATTTCATGATCTCATAATGCTTATAAAATTTATATAATCACTTGTTACATTCAGACCTCATAAATATAAATAACGAATCGCTTGCTTAACATATTTTTGGAACTGATCAAGTTGTTAGTCAGATTTTAATGAACTGAAAAAATGTCGATTAAATTGTCTGTATGTGGAATTTGTTCGTTTCTTTTGTTAATATTTCCAAATCATGCGAACGGTTTAACCAAAACAGCATACAATAATTTCCAAGGGTTAGTTGATCTTGTTTAATACTTACTTATACGAAAAATGTTAATTTTCAATGTGTTTTAAAGGATAAATCCATGTGATCAGCAATACTTGACAGCTACAAACTATTTGAAAGAGGTATGTAGTTCTGTTGCTAGATTGTTTGGGTGGTTATCTTACGGCCAATGGCTTTCTTTCACCAAGGATCCATCATGTGTTCCGGTAACAATTCATTTCGAAAATAATCAAACTGATGACACTTTATTAGTTTCTTGCCAATCAGCGGAAGCAAATTTTAGCCTTGGTAAAGGAGAATCGCCTGATGGATTATATCGTTATTCTTGTGATCAGGCGGTTTGTACACCACAAGGAGATGTACCCGATATTGTCGAAAGGACTTCATAACGAGTAACCATCGTTAGTTTTGCTGAATACAGGGTGGCCGATTGATTGTAACTCCCCTCCCCCCAGGAAAAATAAATTACTTTTTTTCGGCTTTATTGTAAAAATGGTAGTAATGGCTTAAGCAATGTTGAATTGGGCATCATTTTCTTCAACAAAAAATTTAATTTGGTCTTATCAATTCACTTTTAAGTTGAAAAATTTCAATTTATTCAATTTTTTCAGAATTTATAAAAACTACATGAATTGCAATTTTTAAACTTAAGAATGAATTGATAAGATACAATTTGATTTTTTAATGAAGAAAATTATGTTCAATTCAACATTATTTAAGCAGTTGTTGCCATTTTTACAATAAAACCGAAAAAAAAAAGTAATTTTATTTCCCAGTGAGGCCCAGGATCAATCGGTCACCGGGTATGTAGTGTACTAAGTAAATACCAATAGTATTACGTAATTACGTAGATATACGTATACTTTATTTTTTATTTTATAATCTATTGTTAGTGTACATTGTACAGTATGTCCGGTTGATGTTAGTACCCCTCAGCGCAAAAATCCCATCAGCGTACCTGACGTGTAAAAAGTGGCGACCCTCAAACAAATTATAAACAACGTAAATAGAGACGTCAGTGCGTGCAAAGTACAGTACGAAAAAAACTTACAAAAAAAGTAAATCATTGATTATTTATGAACATTTTTTGTTTTTTAAATTATTAATATCAACTTGAATTCTTCATTTTAATTAAAATAACGATTTATAAACGTCGATTAGGGTCCAAAATAATTTATTTATGTTACTTATCTATGTTGATGGGATTTTTATCCGGAGGGAACTAAGATCAACAATACGTACTGTACGTGAATAATTTAGGTACTAGGTAGTACAACTATGCTTAGGTGTCTGGTGATAATAAATATATTATGTAACAACTATATCAATTAATATTTTCATGTTATTTCAATTTTCAATTGATAATATAATTGAGTAAATTACATTATAAGTTTTTCTTTCGTTCCACGGGACAATATAATTTTGATTAAAATAATGCTCTGAGGTAGTAACATAGTTTGTCTATCTTGAAAACTGAAGGCGTGATATATTCTACAAATATAAAACGAGATTTTTTAAATATTTAATGAAAAATTGCATGGAAGTTTTCATTTCTTAGATACAAGTATCAACAATCAGAAATGGCTTAATAAAAGGAAGAAGAAATTTATTATTAAAAGGAAAAATAATATATTTAGGAGTTGAGATCACTAAGAAAAACATTGAAAACAAAAATATATGTTCTTTTATTGAGGTCAATTGCGATTCTAGAACGTTTTCTTATCAACTTTTCATCCATTTGTAACCTTATGTACCTACTACCTAAATTATAAAGAAGCTAAAAAATTGAAATTCGTCGAACTTCTTACAAACGTGAACCGCGATCAAAAATTTGCCGTGAAAATTACATGATTCGGTGTTTTCTTTGCAACTTTACCATGCAATTCAAACAGTTTTCACGGTTGTGTTTACTTAAATCACTGTGTAGAAGTATGAAAAAACAGAAAACAGACTTCATGACGTAATGACCATACAATTTCCTCGTTTTTTACGTTTACTTTTTGCCAACATATCAAGAATTTTTTTACATATAAAGAAACAAGCATTCAGTTCACATTAGCGTACAAATTTTCGAAGTGATCAAGTTATTACTAAAAGTTTACTAAAATTTAAAACATGTTGATTAAAAGTTTATCCACATTTGTGATTTTTGTATTCCTTTATTTAATATTTCCAAACTATGTAGAAAGTTTAACTAAACGTGACTACGGTAATTTCCAAGGGTTAGTTGATCATGTTTAATGCGTCGATTTATTAATTAAAAAAATAATATTTTAAATTATTTTATTTATTTTCTAGTGTAAATCCATGTGATCAGCAATATCTAGGTGCAGTAGATTACTTGAAAGAAGTATGTAGTTCAGCTGCCAGACTACTTGGTCAGCTTAAAAATAGTGGATGGCTTTCATTCACAAGCGATCCAACTTGTAACCCCGCAACAATTCATTTCGAAAATAACGAAACAGAAGGAACCTTTTTATTATCTTGCCTGTCATCTGAAGCAAATTTTTATCTTGGTAAAGGAAAATCTCCAAGTGGTTTATATCGTTATACTTGTGAGGGGATTAATTGCCAACCACAAGAAGACATTAGTGGTATATTCAACAAATAAAAACAAAAATTAAAAAGAAAGCTCAATCCATGAGTGACTGATTACATCATTAGTTTCCTAGTATTTTTTCTGATTTTAATATAAACATAGCTTCCGCATTAAGTAAGTTAAGTACATGTAAAAATTATTCCTAGCATACCTATTTCTCCGAAATTTTCCCAAACTGATGCTTTATTGTTTTTTAATTGAATTTACACAACTTCATAAATTTTGTTCCATTTATCGCTTACGTAGCATCTTTTATTTTTTTGATATTTACCTATACTTACCTATATTTTGTAAATTAGGTTATTAGATAGATAATGGTGTTTAAATTTTTTATTTTCCGAAAATTCGAAAAATAATTTTGATAAGAATTTTTATCGATGAAAACCTTACTAACGAATCTCATTCTTGATGTTGCAAAGCAGCTTTAGCAATTTTTTTCAAATTGTTCAATGTAGCATGAATACTTACACATTTCTTAGCACCTGTTGAATCATTGTTTTTAAACGCTAAATATAAAAAATAATACATGTTACGTATGAATATAAAATAAATAGTATTTAGATGAAGCGTTTTTTTTTTTTAATTTCAAGTCTAGGTACATGAAGCCATCATGAGAGAACTATATCGCTGGTGAAGGTGTGTTGACCTGTACCGAGACACCCTGTATAATTGAGTAAATTACGAGTACATGATACATTTTTCTTTCGTTCCACCGAATAACATCGTTTTGATTGGTTTTCTGTTCTTAAGTGATGTTATAAACCCAATGCTTAATTGCTTCTTTACGTATTTTTAAAGAGACTCGTTTTTATAGCTATTGATCTAAGTACTATAAGTTGAACAGTGATTAGAAGATTTTGCCTACGATCAAAACTGAAGGTGCCGCAGTGAAATGAAAATTTGTTAGCGGCATAATACAATATATTCAGTTTTTTTATGTTGTGCAAAAACGAATTACCACATTTTTCGTAATTATCATTAAGCTCTATAAAAAATGGAGTAATACAGCTTGCCCATTTCGAAAACTGAAGGCGTAATATTCCCCACAAAACGAGACTTTTTAAATATTTGATGAAAAATTGTATGGAAGATTTTATTTCTTAGATGCAGGTATCAACAAAAATGAAATACTTGACTTGTTTTTACACATTCGCGTGAAATAGTTACGTATTGAAAAAAAAAGTCATGAGGCATTTTTACTTTGTAACAAATTATCAATTCGTATCATTTTCCTTACAATCAGAATTTTCAGCTTAATACAATATGAACAGGAATAATTAAATTCACAAACTCTTAAAATCGATGATTTTATATTTTGCCGCATGTAACCTTTTCAAATTATACTTAGTTCTTGGTCTCTATGTTTTATACAATTGAAAATGACTCAATAGAAGGAAAAAGAAATCATTTAAAAAAATGATACAATGGGGTACAGAACACTATTGCTGAAAAAAATCATGCTAATAAAGTAAAAAATTAGAAATCGAACAAAACAAACCGCGCATCATTCGACCCCATAGAAGCCGAGAAAAAAAATCCCAAAGTTTGGGTTTTCCGCAACCGCCGAAAATGACACGTTTTTTACGGAACATCCGTGTGACGTCACTACCTTGGAAACGCGCGTTGATTACACGTAAATTAACGTTATCCACTCGCTGATTACACGAGAACGCGGACCCTCACAGCGTTGCCCGTGGGCTAGGAAATCATGAGCTTCACATTGCTTTTTTTATTTTTATTTTTCATTCAATAGAAGTCGAGATATAGCTTTGTAAAGTTGGCATTAATGGAATGCGATATAGTTATTTTGGGCATAAAACGATCGTTTTCGCAAAAAAAATTGGTAAAATAAAAATTTCTCATAGAATTAGTAAAAAACATTACCGCAACCAACTTATGGGATGTTCTAAATACGAAGTTGCACATTAAAAGGCGTAAAAGGGAGCTGGTACCTCGAAACCGCAGTTTTGTCCTGTTTTTCGCATTTATTTTGGAGGGGTTATGCTTTACAAGCGAATATTCAATTACAAAATTGAAGTAAATTTAATCCCCTACGTGAAAAACTGGACAGGTAAGCCGTGCAAGGGGGCTGGTACCTCGTAACATGTAATTTATTGAGCTTTCCGCGTTTATTACGTGTGCGAGCCCCCTTTTACGCCTTTTAATGTGCAATTTAATAATGAAATTCACCCTAAAAATAAACTGCGATCAAAAATTCGTCGTAAAAATTCTGTCATTACAAGATTCAGTGTTTTCTTCACAACTTTAATGGGCGATTAAACAGTTTTCACAGTTGTGTTTACTCAAATCACTGTATAGAAGTAATTACAAAAAACAAGAACAGACTTCATGACGCAACAACAATAAAATTTAATCATTTTCTACGTTTGTTTTTCGCCAACGTATCAAGAGCTTTTTTTATATATAAAGAAACAAGCATTCAGTTCACATTAGCATACAAATTTTCGAAGTGATCAAGTTATTACTAAAAGTTTACTAAAATTGAAAACATGTTGATTAAATGTTTATCCACATTTGTGATTTTTGTATTTCTTTATTTAATATTTCCAAACTATGTAGAAAGTTTGAAAGAAGATGACTACAATAATTTCGAAGGGTTAGTTCATCAAGTTTAATATATCGATTTATTGATTGGAAAAATAATATTTTAAATTATTATATTTATTTTCCAGCGTAAATCCATGTGATCAGCGATATCTAGGTGCAGTAGTTTTCATGAAAGAAGTATGTAGTTCAGCTGCCAGACTACTTGGTTGGCTAAGCAGTGGATGGCTTTCATTCACAAGCGATCCAACTTGTAACCCCGCAACAATTCATTTGGAGAACAAAAAAACCGCAGGAACTTTCGTCGTATCTTGCTTGTCATCTGAAGCAGATTTTTACCTTGGTAAAGGAAAATCTTCAAATGGTGTATATCGTTATTCTTGTAAGGGGATTCATTGTCAACCAGAAGGAGACATCCCTGATATATTTGCTGCATAAACGTTTGAACTTGAGCAAAAAAAATTATAGAAAAAAGTTCAGTCCGTAATGGGTGACTACAATATTAATTTCCTAGTATTTTTTCTGATTTTAATGCAAACATATAGCCTACGCAGTTAGTAAGTATACGTAAAAATTTTCATTTATTTTTTAATTAAGTAGGTAGGTATATGGTAATAATAATGCTTTAAATTCATGTAGGTTAGAATCTTGTTAAACAGATACTTGGCTGAAAAAAAAGTTGAGTTGTTTTGATTCGTAGCATACCTATTTTTCCAAACTTTTCCTAAATGATGCTTTATTTTTTTTTAATCGTTAATTTAAAAAAAATTATACCAGTAGATCGAAAAAAATTGTTGAATTTACACGACTTTATTTTCAAATGAAAAATTTCGTTTCATTTATCGCTTTAGTGCATATTTTTTATTTTTTGTTATTATAGATTTTGTGAACTAAGTTTTACAATAATGATGTTAAGATTTTTTATTTTCTGAAAATTTGAAAAATTATTTTGGCAACAATCTCTAACGATGAAAAAATTACGTAATGCGGCAAAACATCTTGTAAATCTAGAACTGGCTTATATCATTATTCTTATAAATGGGATAAAATGTTCTCAAGGAGACGTACCCGAAGTTTTTTGCAAGTGAATAATTGAAAACAAATACACGCACATTTGAACAACCACAACGAATTATTATGCCACAAGTTCATCGATATTTTTCTGATTTTAGTAATAAACTGTTAAATATGTACTAATATAAGTACACTATAATAAGTAATTGTTCGCATGAACTATTCGTTTGCACGTTTTCGGAAGTTTGCGAATATTATTCGTATGTAAGGATACAAAATTTTTAATTTTACATGGTCGGAAAATGACTACTTTCCTCCCTATTTTCGAGATGGAAAACAGCATTTTAACGTTCAAGCTGATAAAAACTAAAATAAGTGCGGAAAGTAACTACTTTCCGCACCTACTCATAATATCACTTATCACTTTCGTTTATTTATTTTCCCCCCATATAAAATTAAAATAGTATACGTAACAGTATTGTAAAGTAACGCGATCAGCTCGTGCGATTTGAGTCACTCGGCTTCGCCTCGCTCCTCAAATTTCGCACTCGTTAATCGCATACTTTCCGCTCCTGTTACGTAATCTACTATTAAATGATTTCAAATTTAGGTATATTTATTGTATTTGTACGTTAGTCATTCAGCAATATGGGATTTTAAAGCCAATGTGATAAACATGAAATCTACGTACCTATGTAGGTCATTAAATCGAGACAATTTTTCGCAGTACTGTAGTTCCTTTCGTAAAATTCGTTACCTACTAACGTTTATGGCGACAGATGTTACTAGATAAATATGAAAAAAATTTGTTTTTGAGGTAGAAAAATCATGATAGATACTTATGTCTATAATACGTAGTATAACGTATATTTTTCATGGCAAACTTTTGTATAAAGTATTGACTGCAAGTAGAAAGTTGAACTTTTTAAGTAGTCATGTTTAAACTGATAAATTTCTATCATGTTCTTATCGCCGATTCTTCAGTGATAACGTCGATTTGCTGGAACACGTGATTACAAAAATATTAAAAAAGTTCAAGTTACTTCAGTATAGATTTATCTCTCTGAAAACAGTCCACTGTACCAGCTGCGTTATATCAGCATAACAAGTTTTGCTGATTATATGAGTTGAAGGAGTAAAATTATGTGTTAATAGACCTCATAACCATTTTTGAGAAAGAAAATAAAGAAAAGTACATGGTTATATTTTCAAATGATTTAAAACTTATAAGATGAGTTAATTCTACAAATGTATTTTACACCTACAAAAATAGTAAAGAATCGATGATTTAAAAAAAATAAATAATTGTGTACTATTGGAGAGAACATTTAAGGCGATTCAATTATACAACTTTATTAACATCATGTTTACATTGAAATTATGAATTGCTTCATAATGTACACGACTACTACATAATTACATACTATATATTATGATATTGCAATCCAAAAGTAGAAAGCTCTGATAAACTAGGTACTGTTCCGCTATTCTGTCGATCCTTCAAAACTAATTTGCAAGTATTCAAAATGGTGAAATTTTTGATCACCAGGTACACATTTCACAAACGTTTTTCTCATTAAATCGATTTTCATCTAAGATTTGAAGAGTTCCGTCGTGCAAGGATCACATGCAGTATGCAGTACCTATGCACAAACTTAACGTGACATTAAAGTACACAGCTTCTCGTTTTCCTGCATTCAATTATAAAACGCATATTGATTTCAAGAATTCAATTATTCATGGAATAATTTATTTTAAATGTAAGAAGAAACAATACATATTTCATTTCACAATACTAACCATAAACTTCCGATCATTTTATGATCAGCTTCAGAATTTCTAGAAAATACTTCTGTTTACAGAAGTGATAAAAGTCAATCAAATATTTAAAAATAAAAATTTCTTCCAAATACCATAGTAACATGTCCTTTCGATACTTTTGGAAGCCCTGGATAATTGTTTGGTTAAGGAAGCGTCTGCGTTGACCACGCAATAACCTAAATTGTTATTACCAGAGATAGATGTGAAAGTGATCAAGACCTTGCAACTTCACTTTCTATACTCGAAACATGGTCGTAAGACGGGTTCGTTGTATTATTACGAATAAATTTCGTCCAGTTTGTATGTTATTTTTTTTAAATCAATGTAAACGTACTAAATCAAGAAGAAATATCAAGAACAACGAAACAACCTTTGACAAGTGATCTGAAATAAAAAGAATGAGTTATCTCTTTTTCGACCTTTCGATAGTTGAGTTAATATGATAAAGATAAATCATAAACGAGTCATTCTCAAGATAATGAGGTAACTCTTCCTTCACCTCACCCCTCTTGGAATGTATCACCGGATTTGTAAAAAATACACCAACGTATGTACAACATTAAATGATTCATTATTACAAAATGTTCATCAGTGATGTCAATCTCAAAAGAATCAGATTTTTTGCACAAAATGAAGCTTTTAATATGAAAGTTTATATTATTCTGTGGAATGTATCATTATTTTCGATGAAATAATTGTTATCAGTTATCCTTATCAATCTTTGATTTTATTGGTCGTTTCTTATCACCTCAAAAATAAAATGACCAATGAAATCAAAGATAAGTAATGATAACGACCGTTTTGATTTCAAGAAGTATATAATAAAGTAGAAGTTGGACTTGGGCAAATTACTGAAGAATTAGGTACTCTTCGTTACTTCCGTATCAAATTAAATAAGCGAAATACGCGTGAAAAATATTCTAAAAATCACACAATTCGCAAACATTTCACTACCGGCGACATTGTTCAGAAAGATAACAGGTTTTTAATTCACAGACAAGGCGCGCACCGGCATAGACCACCAAAGCGTGTAATGTCAAGGACTTGGAAGTATCGATACGGTAACTTGACACGTTAATGAAACAATTTCACGTCCGGACGATCAGATAATACTGCTCGAGATGAAAGCTTCGATGAGTGAAACAAGAGGAATTAATTCCGTCTGGCGTGCTCTCAAGATGAACCATATGATTAAATATGTAAATCGTATTGAATAATTGAAAAAACTTAACGTTGGCGGAGTTTCACAAGTAAACTTTCGCTTTCGGTTGTTACAAAAATTTTCCTGCAGAAGTTGGCAATCATTTAATCTCTCTTTTTTTCGAGTAGCAAATTCAAATCAACTTCACACGATGTATTCGTACTCGGGGAAAAGAGACGTACTTCGTCCGTACAAGTGTTCAGGTTTAAAAAGTGAGAGTTCTAACAGTTTTCCATTCTTATCATCACGAGTTAGTCCCCCGCCACAAATAAATACGTTTCCTTTCCATAGGAAGAGCTTCTTTGGTCATTCGATGGACGCGGGGAACGTCGAAAGGATTATGAGAGCAGTAAAAACCGTATCTTCTTCTACGACAAATAGTTTCACTAACTGTTACTTTATAGTGTAACTCAGTTATACAGTGCAACGCGGTAATTTCAACGTTTCCGGTTCCGATATGATGTAAAATTTTTCGTCCACTGTACCGCGCCCGCTAGTATCGATATTTTTCATTTTTTTTCAATTTTGATATTTCGTTTTTTTTTTTGGTTTTAGAAAAAAGTGTTTCTCATTTTATTTGTTCGCGATGCTTCGTTTATTTTCTTTAAATTAAGTTAAAATGTATTTTACCGTTTAGTTACCTTATTATATTCGGAATGCCACGGATTTCGTTCATTTTAATGTTTTTGTTCGTTGTGAATGTGAATATGACGCCTTTGATGGATCAAAATCAAGACGAAGATGGGGATGTTGAAGATCATTATGTAAGTTATTTTATTCAAGTATTTCACATTAAAATACTTTTCGGCAAAGGATTTACTTATTATTAGATTAATGAACCAAATCCAGAGTGAAATTTGAAAGAAAATCTGCAACTACAATTTATGAAGGTACCACAATTGTAAGCACTTGAATGCATCAATCAGACTCTTGGCGAAAATGCTTCTTCGAACGACCGACTTACCTGAAAATTCAATCAGTATTCTAAAATGATACGAATATGAATTAAATTTGAATAAACACGCTTTTTAAAAGTTTTCATTAAACTTGATAAAAATTAAAAAGGATACGTTTTATTAAATTTTTCAATATTTCTATGCTTTTCGTTTTGTATCAAAATTACGAAGTTGAAAGAAAGATCGGATTTTTTGTAAAATTAGTCGTTTAACTACTATTTTTTTTCTTTTTTATTAGAAATTCAATAAAAATAACTTCACGATACCTACTTATTTACACCTGCGTACTTATTGCAAATTCTTCTATTTAGTTATGAAGTGTCTAAGGTTAAAAAAAGGAATGATTTTGAAAATACAGGATTACTTCGAACTAGTTTCATTCAATAAGTAAAACCCGAAGGAAATTCTTAAAATATCACAGCGAGCTGACGAGTTTCGTTGGCTTTTCCGAAGAATTTTTTTGAAGAAAAGCCAACAAGGAAGTCGTTAGTTATTGAAATGAAAAACAAGTTTCAAAGTAACCCGCGTTTTCAAAGTTACCCAAGTTAGTGGTAAACGTGCTTAAATTACATATCGACAATGTTTTTATTTTAATAAAAGTTTTCTCAACTCGTTCACTGCCTTGCTGAACTTATAATCTCAAAATTTATCAATATTCATGAGAAAAAAAAAACGTTGCATAGTACACCAAGGTCGTACAAAACGTTTTGAAATTTCTTAAATTTAGCGCCAATTATCTTCAATTAGGTTTAGGTCTTTAAATCGTTTATTTTAAAACAAATTAGATGAGGTTTAGATCAATGATGTAGATAAACCGGTGTTTGCAAAACAAGAGAAGGGTGTCGATCATTACAAAAATTTGACAAAAAAGATTATTACAGGTCGTACAACTTTGGTATGATCTAGTGACTTATTTATTTCAAGAAACTTTGAAATTTTCTTCGAGCGAATTGTTACACTTTGCATAGCTCAAAGAGATTCGATTAATTAAATAATAATCCCGTTCGCGAATTTTTTTACGGATACAAACTCGATAACGGGTTCGGTGGCTTGTAAACACGGTTACATCGATAAAAACGCCACTAAACCAGAACTGGATCATTATAATTATGAATCTGTTATTTATGAAACTACATAACTCCAAAAAGTCAACTTTTCAGGAGAGACAAAAAACATATTATCTTCGGTTCTTCTAAACCTATCG